>JAGFPH010000006.1:1073579-1102991 GCA_018207615.1 Philaenus spumarius
CGATATAGCTCAAAAATTGCACACGGGCTTATGAGTGGGAGAAATCGCGCAAAAACCTGACATTTATAATGAAAAAATCATTTATCTGGAGCTTTCTATCAATTTTGTTCCTTGTTCCGGGGACTGTACCTGAAATACCTTTGCACAGGATTGTAGTAAATTTAATTACCTTTTGAACGATATAGCTCAAAATCTGCACAAGGGCTTATGGGTGGTAGTAATAATGTAATTTCCTCGCTCTAACTTTGCCATTTTGGTTTAAATCAAACAAGCCGCCATTTTGTGTAAAATCGAAAAATGAAAATATCAGTGTCTGGGACATCCTACAAGGACCCTTCCACTAAAATTTCAGCTATTTTGAAGCATATTTACTACCATTTTATCAAGGTGGGAAAAATCCATATACTTAAATCCCTACCCAAAAACGATTAATCGGTATAACTCCACCATTTTGAATCCGATCGAAAAACAAAAAAAAGTATATCTGAAGAATCGTACTAGGACCCTTTCACCAAAAAATCAGCAATTTTGATGCATATTTACTACCACTTATCGATCCGGGAATAAAACAGATATATATATATATATATAATATAAATATGTAATTAGAAAAATTAAAATTAAAACTCAAAGCACTAAAGTAATTTTCAAATCGAGTCGAGTGTAATAGCTCTTATTTTCTTCGAAAATTCAGCTAATAATTGATGCTTGAAGGCTATAGGCCCACATCACTATAAGGTTGACGTTTAGTTGACAACAAAAATATTTCTCCGGGTAGAAAGAACGCAAACGAAACAGAAAGCGAAGGAAGAAATGAGTTTAGGACCAGTAAAAATAATTGCCCAATACATTAAATTTATTTCGAATGTTTCAACAAAGTATAGTAGGCTCTAAAACAATGTAGAGAAATATGACAAATAAAAACCTCGATATCAGGTGCGGTAACGAGTTCACCCCGAAAATAAATCCCTTCTTTTGACATTTCCCATTTACCAAGCGGCCAATATAATTTATCGGGGTTGAATAATTGCCCAATTCGTTTTACCCTTTAGGACGGGAGACAAAGTCCAACATGAAACGTAATATTTTTAACACCTGTGGGACAAACGTTTGAATAATTCTTAAAACGGACGTTATTGTCAATGCGGAGTACAATAGCTTGATAAGTCTACAATGTTTACTCATTGTTGGTAGTTTATACGCCACAGATGAAAGCAAAGGATATTGATATGGATCACAGATTCCCGGGAGAGGCATTACGACAAATTGTGAGATATAGACACTTTATTCTTCACGATGCAGTGTGTGAGCTCAATATCCAGTGAGATGTATGGTAGAAATATTACATTGGTTACCAAACAAAAATTTACAAACACAATTTGTATTTTGAAAATTACTTTAGTTTGAAGTTACTAGGATGTTTCGAAATTTTAAACCAGTTTGAATATTCAATTTTCAATCACTAATTTTATTTCAAAACATTCGTTTTTTCAATCGGTATATGTACCGCATTATTTCAATAATTGTAAAACAACTTGCCCATACATTAAAAGTATGTAGTTAACCGTAAACGTAAATTAGGAACTATTTAAATTATAAATTTAAGAGTGAATACATTTGTTGGAACTGATAATTTCCTTTGTAAATTTTCACTGGATCCTATTGCCGCAAATATATGAAACTATTCCAAAATACATATATGAAGACTAAGGCTAGAACCAGACTTTATCTGTATTAAAAAAAAACGAACCTTCTTATAGTATCCAGAAACCTAATTGATGAAAATGAAATGTATTCCAACTATTTTCGTCTGCAATATTGTTCTTAAACATTTTTTTTAGTATTTACTCTAAATACTCAGTATAGTCAAATTTAACTTATAGTTACTACAAATTACATAGCAGTAATCACCTTACCGTCTAATATGAACAAAGAAGAATACTAATCAACTTTACTAATATTTTGCCGAAATACAATCATAAATTGCCCCATCGCACGCAGTCTACTTAGACGCAGTAATTATACTATAAAACTGTATCAGTTAGACCCAACATATGATCTTTCTAACTTTTTCCTAGATTTTAACTTTAATGTCTTTACTTAATTTTTTGGTTTATTGAAGAAAATCACGACGAAAGTCAACATGCGCCATTCAGTTTAAAGTTTGATTCAAATAGGTCAAGAAGTTTCTGAGTTAAATGATAATAAGAATGACAAATTATAAAATAATAATCTCTCCTGTAAGTAGTCTGAATATGAAATTTCCGTAAATTAATAAATTCAAATCGAATAACCTTCTAATTTTAAACTAAAAATATAAATCATTTGAACAAATCATCGTTTGTCAATATGAACGAACTAACCTAGATTATAACTAGCCAAAATAAAGAAAGAATGTAGAGGCTATAAAAAAAACTACAAAATTAGAAAGAAACATTGGTAGAAAACATACTTAAATTCTAAGTATAAATGTACAAAGAATTCATGTAAATATAATAACAACAAGATAAATAAAATATAATAATAATAATAAACGGTACCAGAAACTGGCTCATACTTTCGCACAAACATATTTAAATTATTAAACAGATTCACAGAGACTTCATTATTGTAGGAGAGGTGGGGTACCGCGGGGTAAGAGAGGTGATTTTAAACTAAGAGATTCACTAATAAATATTATTATTATTAGCTAGAGATTAAACTATTCAATCGATTTCGAAAAAATTTGCACCAAACACGCCAATTAGGCCTGTATAGATGCACAAAAAAAGGTTTTGAACATTTTTTAAAAGCAACCCCCTTTATGGCCAAAAAACCCCCAAAAATCAGTTATTATTATTATTAGCTAAACGAGAATTTTTAGAAAGATGCGGTTTCTTGCATATGGTAGGATACATTAAATATGACAAATTTTATCAAAATCGTTGGAGCCGTTTTTTTATAAAAAAATAATAACTGATTTTTTGGGGTTTTTTGCCAAAAAGGGAATTGTTTTTCAAAATTTTCAAAACCGTTTTCATGCATCTATACAGGCCTACTTGACATGTCTGGTGCAAATTTGTTTAAATTCAATCGAATAGTTTTGGCTCTAGCTTTGTACACGTACAGACATACAGATATAAATACATACAGACAGAGAGACATTTTGTACAAACCACTTTTTTGGACTCAGGGTTTCCCAAAACGGATATTTCCACAAAATCTCAACATCGATTTTTTTTGCGATCACTATACTTTCTCTATACTATAGTATAATGAGAAAGTAAAAGGGAGATTATGTTTACCTGTATTCGGATGCAGGTAAAATGTTATAGTATTGCATATAAATAAAAATTAGGAAGATGGTAATTAAATAGAAACGTAAACATGGAAATTAAATTTTTAGTCATGTTTGAACAATAAATGTATAATTGTATATGAATTCAACCTTAGAATAAAACGTTCGTAAAGCTAAGTTTAAAATAAAATAATTATTGAAATCAACCATCTAGGGTAGGAACGCCAGACGTAAAAAGTTACCAATTACATTTATAATATTACAAAGTATAGACACGTTTCCTGTAAATGTTATAGTAAGCCTACACATTATTTAAGTATTATACTAAGGTTCCGATAGTTAGGTCATCAAGTTTACATATCAAACACTTAGCCGTACTTCATAAATTCTTATTTCAATGATATTTTTATTTATACTTTAATTCATTGTTTGCTTCACTTCTTTTTATGTAATACTTTCTGCCATAGGGTGAACAAATTTTATGGGCACCTGTATTTTCCATATTAAATATTTTGCAATACGTTTGCTACCATTTATTCTGTTTAAAAGAATTAATTATTTTGTACCGTAACGGAAAAAAATTATCGCAAATATTTATTATTTACCAAAACCATCACTCAACCACACTACACTCGCAACGCTGCAACAATTTATCTAGAAATGAAATCTTGCTAAGAGATCACACGAATACAAACACAGCTATCAGGTTGGGTAGCTACTTTTATATTTATTTGCCGCGCCTCTAGACGGTTGAACTTTTTAAACAAATCAGCATTCATCAAATAAGAATGATCGTTGACGGGGAATATCAACATCGGAAGGTTGGCAACACTGCAAACAATACATCACTGGGACGAGAGTACTCTGGAGGAAATAATCTAAATGTTTGTTCAGTGCTTTAGGCCTACTGGAATAAATTCGATTACGGTAAATGTTTGCAGGTTATTGTGAAAAGGGGTGACAAAATTCGTGATTTATTTTTTAACAAAATCACAGCTGTACAGTATTTAGCTAAGTAAATAGTTAGTCTTGGTGAAAAATGTATGTTGAATGATTAAGTTAAAATTAATTTATAATTTCTTGTGATTGCATTATTATAATTTGTGATTTGTTTTAGTAAAGAACTTGTTTAATATATATTATTTACTTTTAAATATTATTAGATACTGCAAACAAAACATTGCTGAGACAATTCTTAAGAAATTTAACCAAATATTTGTACTATCAGGCCTACTGGAGATTAATTGGAGTTAATAAAGTGGAAAATAAATAAACTATTTCACATAAAAATGTAAACCAGTTAATGTTAACATATTTTATAATAAGTTGAAAAAATGTATTACAATAAGGAAATAATTTAGGTAGGATATATTATCCATTAATAAATATAGCGTGTCCAGAAAACAGATTCAAAGGCTCATTCCCCTCTCTATTTTCTTTTAGCTAAAATTTACTCCGGCTAAAATGTTGAGAAAAACTTGAGGTATCAGTTCTTATAAATACTTAAAAAAAAAAACTATAGGGATCCCAAAATTTGTGAAAACGTGATGAAAAACAAGTTCAATAATGCGACTAAAATTTGTAACAAAATAAATAAAAAACGGTAAAGTTTTATAAACAGAAGTCATTTCGAAACGGATCAATGGGTTAAATTGGTTATTTTCCTGAAAATTGTTCTGTACCTTATTAAGTGCAATGGCGAGTTTCAATTCTATCGGTTAAACCGTTCTAGATGCATACATTAACTTGTAAAAAGCAAAAATATCTGAAAAATAAGGATTTCGAGAAAAGTCGTTCTTATTTTTTAAAATTGCTTGATCCAGATAATCATTTTCCGAAGTTAAGCAGCTTAGTTACTATTGAGATTGCTATTGACGTCTTTTTACTCTAATACGGTAAGCCGTGATAGACTTCATTATCTTATCCCACATTATGAATTCATTTATATATCTCCCGCATTCAACAAGTAGTCATGTTATTTTCAAAACAGAAATTGTAAAACAGATCAACCTCAAGTTTACATTAAAAACAACCCTTATTCTATATGCGGGGCGTAATTTCTCAGAAGCCATTAAAGTAAAGAAAAAGCCATTCCGATTGGACCGTTGCTAAACGAATTCACCAGTCCAGTAGGACAAAGTGTATCCTACGTTAGCAAGAAACTGCTTCCATTTATCTTTTCCACAAAACTACCCTAATTTAAAAGCTACTATTGGCAACATTAATAGTGTTCAGGCCGTAAATTTGACAGAATTAAGTTTTCTAAAAGTGTTCCTCAACTTGTGCAATCCGTTTAAGTTGTAATAAAGAATTGTGTAATTAAATTGGCGCCAGTTCCTTGTTGACTTCCTGTTAGGGGTTTGTTTTCCGGCTTTAGTTTCTTCTGTCATGTAACTGTAGAAGTATTTATAATGTAGAAGTTCACACGCTTTCTTTACCTATATACTTTTATTGCATATGTAGACTTTCAGAAAATAAACAATTAAATAATAAACTTATGGGAAGATAATTAATTAAAAGTTGTAAACAATAATATAGGCGCAACTATACAGATTTGTATTTAGCCATTTATTTTCAACTAATGTTTCAATTAACATGCATCTTGAGGACTGCGTGCCAACTATTGGAAGCCATTGATTGACACTCAGATTGGCATCGTTTACATGCGAGTTTAGTATTTACACAATAATTGAGTAATTATTGTATGCAATCTATATAAATGTTCTTTTGTTCAAAATCTCAAATCTCCGAAAATTCTTAACCGATTACTTTGGATTTTGTTCACAACATTACATTCGAGTACAAGCAGGTTTTATATACTTTTTTTTTAAAACAGCAGCATCTATTGCAAATAAATAAAAACAACAAAAAGTATACTAAATATTTAAGAAGAATGTGAGTGCCATTAAATGTGTTTATTGCATATGATAATAACAGTAATCACCTGTTTGCTATAATATTTCCATTAACACCTGATTTCAAATTTTGAAACAATTATTTGTATTTCTAACTTTTAGGCTAGGTTTTTGTAAAGAGCGCCACCTGTTGGACGTAAAAACAACACAACTATACTAAATATTGTAAGGAAAAGGGAGCGCCATAATAAATAATTACTAAATATGTTTAGAAATTTAAATATGTACAGAAATCAGCTGTTTGCTCAAATATTTCCAAAAACAGCTGATTTCAAAATTTGAAACAATTATTATCTATTTCTAACTTTTAGGTAGAGTTTTGTTCAAGTGCAGATCTGAGCATTGCTGATTTTTTAAAAATTTACTATAATTGATGGTATAAAAATACGAAAAAATTTTATTTGTATATTTAACATTATTTACCATCTTAAGCGGACCTTACACGATCAAGTAATACTGTCATTACCTTATCAAAATTGCAATAATACTGACCGTGTAAGGGGGACAAAACTGGAATGATGCCTAGTAAGGACGAGAAACCGGATTTTCTGATTTCAAGTCGTCATTACTGGCTTGTTGTGGGAGTAATATCATGAATAATAATCGTGTAGGGTACGCTATCAGTATTTCATCATTACTCAGTTCATTGTTAAACAGTGCAGTCAACATAAGTACACAAAAAGTACGTATACTGACGAAAATTAATGTCATTCCAAATGATCGTTTAAGTTTGAAAAGTAAAGAAGGAGTAATGATGCAATACTTTTGAAGGTAATGACATTACATGTAATGACAGTATTACTGATCGTGTAAAGTCCCCTTTAGCTTTGGATTATTATTAAACCTAACCTTTATTGTAAAGAAAACATAACATATGTGTATAGAAGGGGCCAACGGGTTTGGCGTGCGGAGCACGCAAGAGTCTCCCCTAGTACTTTAATACACGCTACTCAGTGTATTCTCCTTTTAAAACGTAAGGTCAAAATCGTGTTATTTTAGTTAAACTTAATGTAGTTTCGTAATACGGACCCCGTTTTAATATTTCCTACGTCGGCTCTCACGCTAGATCTACTTTAGACGGCAAAGATATATTTCCAGCAAAGGAAATTCTTGGAAAACGTTTTATTATCTTAAAAGGACAATAAAGAGGACATAGCATTAAAATATCCAACCATGGAATTTTATGTTAACGTCACACCACTGTTTATACGACATGTAAAATGGAACAGGTTAGGTTCTCTGAGTGTTGTTTTAGAAATAGGAGTTACGCTGGACAGTCACTAACAAAACTTTAAAAGTTCACAACCAAACATAAAAGCTGTCGTCAGAGAAGCTTTGGTCGAGTGTCTAAACACAAAATAAAACCATAATTTAATTTGAAAATATTTTATAAACAGAAATCCTTTTTATCACATAACACAAAATTAAAAAATCCAAACTGATTTAACAAATTTTGAAGAAACATTTAGCTTACTAATGAGCAATACATATTTTCCGGATAACATGACTACGCTTAGTTTATATTTTTCATAATGAGAGCTTATTTGAGATTGAAAAATTGATAAAGTTTTTATAAAATCAACCATTTAAATGTAATTTTGAGAAAAAACTGACTCAACCGTTAAAGGTAAAGCAAAAATCAAGCAGAGGAAATGTTAGCCATAAAAAGAACCACAAATAAATCCGCAACAGCATATGTCTAAATATTATGGTTTTCTTACAATAAACGTGTTTTAGATCAAGTGATAGAAACTCAAGAGAAATTCTTATATTGGCTGATTTTATTGAGTGTGCTGGTTAAACTGTTCAAGATAAATTATAACAATACGCAGAGGAAACGTTCGGTTCAAAAGTTAAAAAAATGTATTAATTGGTGAAAAATATTCAAATCAATTGATGTATGTGTTTTACTTTGCACTCTATTCGAAAGATGTTTAATGATTTAAAAAATGTTCATAAGAATATAAAACATAGAAAATGTAGCACATCTCCTAATTTTATTTATTTATTAAAAACCATAATACCATTTCATATAATATAATACATTATAATTATTCTTAAAAAAACTAATCAATAATAATAATATGTTTTAAACTAACCTGATCACTATCGTGGCCTTGCCAACTGTCACTGCTCTGTAACAAAAAATAAATACATAAATATTGTTATTATAGATTAAAACAAACTGAATGAAAGATTAAGCAATCATTAAAAATATTTTTTTTTGATGTTATATATAAATAATATACAAAATTAAAAATTTTGAGGTTATATTAAACATAGTTTAAACGTTTTGTAGTGTTTCAACTTCAATCTTACTAAGGGCTCTGTCCCTGGACGCTTCGCGTCCCAACCCCGCCTCGGCTTTCGGCATCAGATGGCTGCTTCGCTTCGCTCGCAGTTGGAAAATTCGCTAAAGAATCTAGTTAATCTTTGGCTCGTTTGTACATAGCTTTGTAAAATTATGAAACCAGGCTTAAATATATTAACAGTAATTACAAGATTAATTATTATAACCTCAAATACATGCTTTAGAAACGTGAGAGGCTTTCATTACGATTTTAGCCCTAGTTCTACTATCTTCTGTCAACTAAAGTTTTGAAACCAGGCCTAAATATAGTAAAATTTTTTGCAGGATTAACATAACCTCAATACTATGTTTCAGAAATGAGCCAGGCCTATATTACAAAATTGACTATTAGAATTTATCCATCTTTGCCAAGTTTACCTTTTTTTTGAAAAAAATAAATTGTTAAATCAGGCACAACTTATTCTAATTTCAACGTGCTAAAACAGTGTAAATTAGCTTGTTTTTTAACAGTAAAATTTAATTATTAAAAACTATCCAATGAACAGCTGATTTTGGATAATACTCAATCTCAGTTCTATTCCACTCTATTTTAAACGTGCTAAAACTGTATAAATTGGCTTGTTTATAAACAGCTGTTTTGATCGCTTTATTTACTATTTCGTTGTTATTTTGTAACCAACATGGCAACCCATAAGACCCTATGTTAAAATGTTTCAACTTTTAAATTAGATTTTCTAAAAAAATGCGTTTTTACGCGAAATACAACTATATGGGTGTACTTAAAAATCAAAACTACACCTAAATACAAAATTTCTTTCAATTCGTTAGAGCCGTTTTCGAGATGCGTGACAGATTGATACAAAGATAGATACAAGAATTGCTCAAATGAAAGTAAAAAAAGTAATAACATAAATAAAGTAATATGATGTTATGCGTTATGTTCAGTTTGTATAAAAGAGCTGTTTTGCGGGTATGTGTAAATTAATGTGTTCATGTATGCGAGTTCTCTATGGACACGCAGACCATTTGAAATAACTAAAAACCCCTACACAATAACGTTTATAACAAATACTACACAATTCTTACACTTTTCCATGAAACTAGATAGTTGAAATTGGACACATATCAAATTTTTATTAGTAAGATTAAGGCAATTGATTGTTGGGGGTGAAACACGAAAGTGTCCCTACACAAGAACAATATTTCTTATAACTTCTCATAAAGCATGAGAGCGGTTATTATGTGCGTATATTTTTTAGATAATACATATAAAAAGTAAAGCAATGTTTTGTGATTACTTACGTTGAAGGGATGAAAATGCAACAACTATCTGTAAAACCATCTCTATTAATTCTAATACATAGAAAAAGTTAACCATTAGAATGACTTACGTAGAATAGAAAGAGGAAAATGGGGTAAATACCCCCCATTAATTTGTATGGAGTAAACATTAATTTGTATACTTTCCATAGAGCTAGATACCTGAAATTTGCCACATATCACTGTTAAGTGATATATACATAAAAGCAACAAATGGGAACAAAACATTAAATCCTTAATGAATATCAAGCCTGCTTTAGGAAAGGCTATTCTGCTGTAGACAATATATTCAATTTAGTAAATACGATTAGTTTGCGATTGGTTGAAAAAAGGTGAAATTTATCGGTTTATTGTAGACTATTCTGCAGAGTTTTTTATAAGTGGTTTTGTTTGTTAAGTGTACCGTACTTAAATGTTTATGTAAAAAAAACTACATCTGAGAGATGATGTGAAAATGGTGTATCAGAATGTTTCGAAACAAAAATAGGATTCAGGAAAAGGTGATTAAGCCCATATATAAATTTTTTAAATGGGCCAAATTGTCATTGAAAAGGCATAGTATTAATAGTTTATCATGTGGTTAAAAAGGGCATTTTTGTTTTAATAATGATGTGTTGCGAAAAATAAAATAGGCGATTACATAAAATAGGTTTAGGACATAATAAATTAATCTAAGTCACAAATTACAAAATGTGGGTTGATGAGAGAAATTATTTATGTTCATTTTGTAAACTGGGAGTAGTTGAAGATTTATTACTTTGTATTAGAGTGTCCAAAATTTGTTCAGTTTAGAAAGGCTTGTTTCAATATTATAATACTTAATAAATAAAAATTAGATAATGGTCAGGATTGGTTTTTTTTTTTTAAATACCTCGATAAAGTCAAGTATGGGAGTATACCTTATATGTGTGCGTGAGCGAATGTCTGATATATCATACAGATTATGTTTATTAATAATTATTTTGTAATTTTGATATTATGAATATGAACTAGTTAGTATATATGTTAAATAAAATAAGTTAACAAGTCATTAATTGTTATTGTTGCCAACCAGACAGATGTACAGCCCAAATAGACACAAATTATAGATTTTCACGAAACTCAAAATCGAAGGTTTATGGGCAAGGGATCTCGGATCTGAGGTATTTTTTATTTATCCTTATCTGTGGACGAAGTGCCGGTACCTGCTACTATACATATATTTTGCGAGTAAAACTTTAAAGTTCAAATGTTGCCAAATTTCTACTAATTTACTGCTCACAATGGTTTACGTCGCATACTTATTCCGATAACCATTTTACATTATTGAGGTTTATCATGTTTTCACACGATTAGAGTGAAACTGGTGATTTACCAGTTTAATATGACCCAAACATGGCCACTTAGTTTTTAACCTTTACAACAAGGGATTATATTATTAATAGTTTTTATTTATTTACAGTATTTTGGCTGTACAGTTTTTTATTTTGGTAGTATAGAGGCTACATATCATTCGCAATCGTTGATGACATCATCAGGTATTAAAAAATTGTTTACAAAAAACACACTTCATACAAACGAAACAAAAGTCATGAGATGAAAATAATTGAAACATGAGTAGTAAATTAGAAGAAATATTAATTAGTTATAATTATGAATTATTTTGAATTAGGAGTGAAACTATTAAAAGAAATAATAAAGCGTGACAAGACGGTTAAAGAGTAATTGGGGACCTTTAGCAACTTTAACAAAGTTACATTACATTGAACTGTTAATCAAAACATTTCTGACGTTACATCAGTTTTCAAATACCAAGCATAGTTAGTTAAAACTAATCACTAAACCCATCTCGTAGGGACATTAATTAAACAAATTATCTAATTTCAACCCTAACCCAAACTAGTTATCCTAATAGTTCGGAAAATTGATAAAGTTTCATCGAAATACGATTTAAATTAACACGGGCTAATCTGTTTTAGCGTTAATTAAAATTTTAACCGCGTTTAAATCTGTTACAGCGTAATTAAAACCGAGCTAAACGGTTTGTTTCGAATTGACGCCGGTTCGGTAATTATATCACAACATAAATTTGAGAAAATATTAATTAAAAACAGCAAATGACTTTCTAACTGGAGAAGCGCTGCGCTGCTTCTAAATCTATAAAGGGTTGTAAGAAATGATATCGTTGTTATTAGGAAAGTTAGGTAAGGGTGGTTATATGATATAAGGGTTGGGGGTGACAGGTGTTGTCGGATATTGGTCTTATATTGTCCGGACACTGGGCGTGTCGTTTAGTCTTTCCGGGTTAGTCAATACAATTGCAGTGGTTTTCTTGTACAGTTTCCGCCAATGATAAGCTATAAGAGTTATTTGGAAAATGTTTGTTATAAATAATCATTTTTAATTTAGACAAATTAATTTGAAGTGATTTTATTATATTCATAATATAGCAAAAATAATAATATTTTAATTTTAAAACTTAAATATATTTTCAGTATTACCAAAATTTAATATGAATATTAATTAATTTATTATTATTATTTATTACATTATTTAATTTAATTCATATTTAATATGAATAACTTGATTAAGTAATGTGTATATGGACTGGAGGAAGAAGAATAGAACGCGTAAGATGGTAGAGTGTCCCATTATGATGATTCAGCAAAGCAGTAGAATGCTACCGTAAAATAATGTACGTTTTATTAAAGCATGTACGACACATACAGCCAACATTCAGGGAAGCCTTTAATCTAAACTAACAATAATTACAAATTATTTTGTTAATGTAACTACCTTCCACTCGATATGGAATTACACGTTAACTAATTACGTTTCAATACAGCCCGTATGGTACACAAAGCCGGGTCCAATTTGAGAGAATTAGTATTCCGGGTGTACCAGCATAGAAGACATCGTGGGTTAACTGCTTAGTCCTGGCTGGATTCATCAAGAGCAGGGTAGTGGGAAGGCGTCAAAGCCCGATAAATCTACTTAAGTTGTGTGTATTCTGTCCTTTGTGACAACCGTAGAGACAGTTAAAAATATTTCTTTTGTGTCTAGCTTCGGTCGGGTGAGATAAAAAAAAAGTTTTAATAAATAGTCTATATCAGTATAACTTAAACAATTGTGAACTGATTTCTAAAAATAATAACAAAAAATAAACTGGAAAAGTGCAATTTTGAATTGCTCTGCAAGAGTTCCGCAAAAAAGTTTGCTTGAATAAAAATGATGATACAATTACGCAAAGTTGGTTTTATGTCGTTTCTATCTCTTTTACAGTGTCTTTTCTATCTCTCAAGAAAGTGTTGTTTCTCGTTGACATTCAAAATAGCTTATTTATATTAATTTTAGGAATGCTTCAAAATGTAAAGCTGCGTCCACACCAATAAATATTTGCGTTCTGCTTCGTAGTTCAACGCACGCTATCTAATCGCTGACGGGTTTTTGATGAACATCTAAGAAATTTGCGCTGCAATGTATTTCAGTGTGCATGATCGTTAAATTCGTACGCACATATATCAGCAGAATAAGTATATTTTGAATTCGCTAGGACGTTGGTATCAACTATTACGATCGAAATAATAATAAAGATTAGGCACAGGTTCGCAGTCTTAAAGATAGTTCCCCTACTAACGCGGAGCGTCAGGATTGATGCATTTCAATGAAGTAGACTACCTCTTCCAGCAATACACACATTACCTTTACCCTTGTTCTAACAATTTGACAGTACCACCATTCTAAAGGAGATTACACGGTCTGAACAACTTTTCTCTTTACGTTTATAATAAAAAAATATAGTTTTAGAATTATTCTCATTATTATTTTTTTGAATGGCCTTCATTTTGAAACCATTTACAAACCAAGTCTTTACAGTGACGAGTAGCATGCAGAAAGACGTTCTACAGATATCTATATACATTATCAGATATATACATTATTTAGTAAAAAGATGGCAGATAGCTTGGCAAAAGAAGAGTTTTGGACATATTTTTATAGGAACATTTTTCTTTATTTTGACCCATATATCCACCTCATGTATTTTCTCCGAACACACCCTGTACATATTGTGGTTTCGTTACGTCGTTTTTAAAGTACGTCCACGAAATAATGTTTTTCGTTATCAAATATAATCATATTCCTGTGTTATAGCCACCGGACCACATGTTTATAGTTAAATAAATATTATTTGTACCTGTGTACCCGTCTGTGGTCTGTAGATCACCTCTTAAAGGCTACCACGGTTTCAAAAAACTAACTGTTACGATTCGACCGGTGCTTGCATCGCACACATTTTCTCGCGATAATCAGTTTTCGAACGTAACTTCAGTGTTGTACTTGTGTTGTGTGTTTTTTTACGTTTTATATGTTATGACGACTTCTAATGGCATAATCCGACATATTGTGTTGAGCCTGATGATGTAAACTTAGTTTTTTGAAACCGCGGTAGCCTTTAAGGGGTGATCTACAGACCACAGACGGGTACACAGATACACATATTTATTTAAATATAATCACACTGTACAATATTTTTGTTAGCCTACAACTCACGCTGGTGCATGGTGTTATACTAACTTTCCACCTTCTGACGCTTTTGCTCATTTTATTTGCTAAAGTATTTCTTGGACTACATTCAAGTACTTTACAGATTCATAAAGTTATATAAAATGATTGTGCATTTGTCAACATAGATCATTATAATT
The DNA here is from genome assembly GCA_018207615.1 of Philaenus spumarius. Classification (NCBI taxonomy): domain Eukaryota; kingdom Metazoa; phylum Arthropoda; class Insecta; order Hemiptera; family Aphrophoridae; genus Philaenus; species Philaenus spumarius. The sequence continues at coordinate 1,088,085 of JAGFPH010000006.1, forward strand.
TAGACGATAAAGTACCCATTTTGGTTATTGTATAATTTGTCTGATGCTGTGTTTATGCACTGTTTTACTTACGATTTATATAGGGCATACAAACTGGTAAGTATATTGATATTGATCATAGCCTCCCAAGAGAGACATTCAGACAAATTGTATATTATTGACAAGAAGGGTTGTTTGTTCTGTGGATACAAGTACAAATACACAATGACTCCGTTTATCTCGTGCGCTTTGTATCGGCGTTATTGTGCTGTATTTATTGTTCCGGAACGAGTTTTGAATATAGCTGAGAGTCAACCTGATATGGTACTTTGCTTTTACGCTCTCTCTGACGGTATTCTCCCTTTTCTGTGAACTTTACTTAGTTACTATTCTCAATTCCTAACAATTCCCCTTTCCTACTTGTTCTCTCTCAAGTTACTTTGATCTTGTATGTTTCGTTTCTAATGTGACATTTTCTGACAGGTTATTTTTATTCCTTAAAACATTCACAAAATTTGGAATTATTCACACTTAAATATTGTATTTAGAATTTAATCATATTGCTTTATAATGTGCTTCTTTTCATATATAATTCTTGTTTTAATTGAGTCATGAAAATGTATTTATTTTTTTCCAAACTTTTCAAATCTTAAAAACTATGAAACATGTATCAGGCATTGTAATGAATAACTGATTTGTAATATTTTAAAACGTATCATTCATTTGATAATAATATGTATTCCCTATTACTCAATAAGACATTGGTCATTGGTGGATTTCTAAAACGTATTACGAAAGCATTGATAAGTAGGCCTATAATAGCCTAAAATAATGTATTTACATCTATTCGCACAAAAGTTACAATAATAAAGTTAAGAACAAAGAACTCATAACTTTTCTAACTATCAATTGATTAATAACTGATATAACTTTCCAAACTTGTATCAGCTGAATTAGGTTAGACATAAAGTTAAGCGTTGTATTATAATTGGGGTTATTGTAATATTATACTTAGTTAATGGTGTTCGAGAGATATTCAACAATCAAACTTTACTTTCAGAAGTTTATACAAGCGGGTCAAATAAAATATTTTAATGATCTCTATTCTTGTCAGAATAACTTTTAAGGTTGTTAAGAAAATTTCTTTGTGTTGCTCAATCAAAAGTTGGAATACTACAACTCATAATAATATCTTTGTAGAATTCGTGGAGTAAGAAGTTAATAAATTTTAAATATTTTTTTCAGAAAATCAAATATTTTATTACTATTTTTTTTTTTTTGAAAATGTACCTTTTTGAATAAAAAGATGTATAATTATTAGACTTTAAAAAGCATGTTGAAGTGTTTGTTACTGTAATACAAAAATGGAGCATGGAGTATCTTATGTCATACAAATATTATGATCATTTTATAATAACTTCCTTCGGCACCTACGATATGAAGAATAAAACGGAGAAATTGAGATACCATAACAAAATGAAATAATCGTTAATTTGCAAATATCGTGGTTTAAGTTAAAAGGTAAATTAAATTTGCTCAAACTTCAACTGAGCAAATTTGTTATAGACGATTAAAAATACTATCGCAAAATAGAGAGTTCTTTGTTTTGTTGTGAAGTGTGAATCAGCTTTTGTTCGCCAGGGCAGGAAAATTACAACAAAATAGGGCTTAAATGACGTGCTGTATTCAGAAATGTCAAAAACTTAACTACCGAAATTTAAATAAATATTAAATTAGTGAAACAATCTTTGCATGTTTAGATAGTATTTTTTTTGTTTTAAAACAAATAACTAAGTTATTTAACAAATACCTCAATAAATTTAAAAGGCAATAATAAAATTAACTAAGCAATTATTTATTTTCTAATTATAATAAAACAATTTCAATGTGGTATCCATAGGAAATCTTAATTGTGACTTAATTGTTCACCATCAACAATTATTATTCAGCTAAACATTAACTATATACTTTGATAAATACTCTTCATCTCTGATATTATTTTGAGTTAAAATAAACAAACGTAAAATCATGTTTTCGTTTTACCCATTCTCATAATAACCTGCAACGATTTACTTTAATCCAGTAGGCCTAAAGCACTGTACAAATATTTCGGTTCATTTCCTCCAGAGTGCACTCGTCCCCGACGATGTATTGTTCGCAGTGTTGCCAACTTTCCGATGTTGATATTCCCCGTCAACAATCATTCATATTTGATGAATGCTGTATTTGTTTAAAAAGTTAAACTGTCCAGAGGCTCGGCAAATAAATATAAAAGTAGCTCCCCAACATGACAGCTCGCTGTGTTTGTATTCACACAATCTCTGGGCTGTCTTTTATTTCTGGATATTTTTTTGAAGCTTTGAATGTTGTAAGAGTGGACAGTGATTTAAATTTACGTCGTAACTATCTTTATCGTAGTACATTACTTGATTTGATGTGTGGGGTGAATTCTTGTTTGATTGAGTGAAATTTAGTAAAAATATTGGTTCTTTTCACAGGAGTTGATTTGAACCATTTTAACCATTGTCTTTGATAAGACTAGTAAACTTTAAAAAAAGACAAAACAAAACAATATATGTATATATTTACAGAGGCTGTACATATCTAGCTGTACCCGTACTTCGAAACGGTAAAGACTTTTGAACATTTATAACTTAGCTAAGGTTTTATATAAACCTAACTGTATCGTGAAGTTATTTATATGAGAATATTGTCACACACATAAAAATGTATATAACTTACACGCGTTTTTCATTATGTAAGTCTAACCTAATAACACGTCAAACATTTAACTGCATTAGATAATTACATTTTATTATTATTCGTTCTTACTTAATAGATATTTTAAAACTGAATAAAATCAGAAAGTTTAGAAGCGTACACATTTTCAGTTTAATAATTACTTCATAAAGGTTATATTATTTGTTTACAGTACAGGAAAATAAGTCAAAACCTTGATCAGCTGTCTGATTTTTAAAAGCACGTAGTGAAATTTCACTAATAATAAATCAGCTGTTAGTTGTAAATAAAAAAATACAAAACCGACCACAACGGTTTGAAGGCACTTATGTTTTGAATTATTTTACATAGTTAAAGTAATAAATTGACACATTTTACTTTTTTGTTGAGTATGGAAAGATTTAAGCTTCAAATTGATATACTCGTACGTTGAAAGGTTCTCTCAGACTAAGGGCGAACTTCTAGATACAAAATTATCTCATATAAATAAGATAGGGAATTTTTAGGACTTTATAATTTGTTAATTTTAACAAACTTAAAATGAGGAAATGTATTATTTTTTTTATTTTTGGGAAGTATCGGAATGTTTCGGCTTCAGATTGGTACATTTGTCGTGAGCCCACGTAATTGGATCTCCAAACTAAGGGGTACAAAAAAGATCTCCCGTTTAAATAACATGGTGCAATTTTAAAATGTCACTTATTTTTAAAATACAGTGCATTTTTTTTTTGAATTTTATATTTCTCTGTAAATTTGCAGAGTAAAACGTATAAAATGACATTTTATTTGTACAAAGTGGTTGAAAAATAACGACTTAATGGGCTGATAAAGAAATGTTTTAGGGTATTGATATACATAGTGTCTAAAAAAACAAAAACAAAAAAAAAAAACAAAAAAACAGAACGGCTGGATCAATAAGCTTCTAACAAAGATAGACAAATTGTTACCCCTAAAGGATTTTAAAGGACTTTATAAATCCAAATTAAACAAATGCAAAATTATTTGACTATAGTTTTATGTGGGAGCACGGAAATAGATAGCATGAATATACCCTGAAATATTTCCGATTTAATTTATAAAATAAATATTATAATTTTGAAAGAATTTTTTTCTTAAAATGAATTCTAGCAAATGTTACTCTAGGATAGTGTATGTTTTTATTAGTAATTTTTTTTCAATCAGTTTAGTTTACCTAATAATATTACCTCTTTATAATATTAGTATAAATTATCGATAAAGCAATTTTAAGAGAAAAAAACCACAGAAAACCAAATTTTTATATTAAAAAGAAACAATAAATAGTTCATTATACCGAATATATGACATTAATATCATAAATGCATATATATAATTGGTACCAGAAAATACTTAAAATTAAGGGTTACTAAAAAATATAATCTTCTCAGAAAGTGCAATGGACTAAGCCATTAGCAGAAATAGTACCCAGAAGCAATAAAAACAATAACATATGCATAGACGAAAAGAGAGTTTCCAAAGTAGTGTAAAATATTTTCATGGATTTTCTAACAGTCCAAAATAAAATGTAAGACTAAACACAGGGAATGAGTTGGGAAATATGTTCTATATTATATTGGTGTGATAAAACGAATATATGGAATGATGGCACAGGTGTTTTCCCCAAAGGGAAAGATTGAATAAAGTAGATACTGTGACCCTAATTATGAGAAAATATTTAAAAATAAATAAAGAATATCCCGCAAACCTAATGGAAAATAAATAGCTGGAAAAATATATTGGATGTATGGTTTTTGTTTTGATTAAATATACAAAAAGAAGACGTTTTATTTTGTAAGTTTGGTACTATTTGTGAACGCTACTGTATTAAAGTTCGTATTACAAATTCTTGAGATGAAATATACTTTATACCTTCAATTTACACCGTAATATATGAAAATTAACACCAAAGAAAGAGGCTTCCTACAGTCTACAAGTATGTCAATAAACAAGCAATGTTCTGAAAACTTATTTATTTCGATCGTCTATGATTTTGATTTTTATCGGCAAAATATTTTTACTGGTAAATGTTTGTACAGTATTTATGAGGACACCTTGTATTTGCTTATATATTTTCTACCAATAATTATAAACTAAATAAAATTTGACACAAAACCTTTAGATTTAGAACAATTTTTTACTTATTTTAACGGCAACATTTATGTTTGCAGATAAACTAAAACAAACACGCATCTAGCCTATTTCTTCAGTTAAGGGACATAAAATATCAATTTAGGCAGGAAAATGGAAGATACATATTTGTGAAACTAGGTGACGTCCGAATGTCACGCAACTTACTTTGTACCTTTGCGTACCTCTGCACTGCGCGTAATTAGAACTAGGACGACGACTTATTTCAAGAAATACATACAATTTATGATATAACTAAAGTTTAGATGGAATATTGCTTATTTAGAAACCATACAGTAAATACCTACTTAAGAAAATAAAAATTAACCACAGAGTTTTTATTTGTTTTTATCTTTTTAATTCATGTAAATTAGATTAATGAAGGTGTACAACGCCGGTAAATCAATGACAGTAAATAGTTTAAAACTTAAGTAACTTATGTTGTAGGTTCCTACTATCCACAGAGTGGACTAGCTTCTACAGCCCTCTGTCAATCTACTTCCTTTACCTAGTTCTTACTTAAGCTTCTGCCTTAAGATATACCTTTACTTGATGCTATAGCAAAGTCACTTTGTGTGGCACAGCGGTTCTAATATACGTAGTCGCTGTACATCCTCTTCAGGCCGAGTAAAGTGTTTTTCTAGTGCAATGGCCCATACTGTGCAGGATACAGTTGCAATGGTTATTTACGAATCCGTACATGAGAGCACTCGCAAAAACCTATAATATTTTTTAGTCTACATATTTGTTGTCTCAGTAGGGCACAGCTTGACTGGAAACAACCCGTTTTACACCAAATTAACAAAAATTACTTCACAACTATAAAATTATTGGAATGGAAAAGTTTTTTGTCGATATTCTAAAAGAACTTACGCTTAGATTTCATTATCGTTTTGCGAAAATTTTGTATTTAGTATACCCTTTCGTTGAGATACAAAGGTTACAATTTAACATTTTGTTATAGAAACCATCCCCTTGGCACCTTTACATAAGTTTAATGCAAGTGGCAAGTTAAAAACAAACTGTATACAATTTCTGAAATACATTCATAAAATGAAGTTTATGTTAACATTAATTGTATAAACGACTTGTTTGGATATTTTGTTCCAACAACATTTTGAATGTTTTACACCCCCTCCCCCAGCTCTGAGGTTAACAATTCCCGTTACCAAATAAAATATTGATAGTAAATATTGAACAGAGTTTAATCTTTACATTTGTTTAAATAACCACAAACAAGTATCCTAACACAAGTGTTTTTATTAAATTTAAAAGTATTTGTTTGAAGTATTTATTATGAATTAGTGATTTATTTTATAATTACAAAAATATTTGTTTGATTAGTTTAGTTTTGATTTATAATAAAATTACTATACAAACAAAGGTATAACAAGTATTTATTAAAATATACCAAGATGCATAAAATACATAATAAAATTTCTGCCATTTAATCGCCTCAATGATAAATCCATTTTGATTGCAATGGTAATTTTCATCAAAATTTGTCAAATATCAGCAATATAATTTCCAAATGTTTTTAATAACCAGGTGTTTTAAATAAGTTATTTTATTTCCTTGTGATGTTGGTTACATTTAAAGTGAACCATTGATGGGCTTTAGTATATTTCAGTGTTATCACAGATAAACATTTGAAATATATTTTGCCTTTATTAAATAACCCATGTCGCATGCATTGTTCAAAATTTAAAAAGTGTTATTCAAAAAGTTTTTACAATTCAGGAAGTGAAATTATCCCCTTATTAAAACAGGAAGCAGTATTCGGCTCCAGAGTAGCTCGTCCCTGCCTTTAATCTTGCCGGAATTTTTCTCTTACAAAGTCTAATAAACGAGACACTTCCAGTTCCAGGTGCCGCTGGAAAGTTTACATTCCAGGATTTATGTACCTCGTTAAACAACGCTATCCTGTAGGAAAAATTCCTATAAATCAGGAAAAGGAATCAAAGTACGTTTAAACCGGGATGAGTTTTTATTTTGTATTTCACATGTAGTGTTTAGCAGAATATTAATAATAACGTTAGTTCAGTTTGTATTTGGGAACAGAGGAAGGGGTTCGTCCTTTGTATAAGGTGTATATAAAAGCAAAAACCTTTTGGGTCATCATCACTTTTTTAGAATTAGCAGAGATGTTCTTTGATTATAATACTCATATTTTCTTTTTTAATAAAATTAGTGAAAAGGTTAAACAAACTGCTGAAGTTGTTGAGCCATTTCATTTATTTGTTGGATATTTTTGTTTTAATTCATAGTTAAAATAAACACCTGCTGTTGACAAATCTAAAAATATATGCCTATAGAATATTTCAGAAAAAAGAATTTGTTTTCCTATATTAATAAATATTTTGAAATATAATTAATTAATTCATATTAAGGGCTTATTAAATTTAAGTTAAAATAAAAAGTTTACATATTAATGTATTTGCGAAGCTTATTTAATAATAATAAGAACATTGTAGAATTTCTTTAAAAAAAAGTAAAATATCGTTCGCCGTGAAAAGCTAAAATTATTTAGTTACTTTAATCATAGTGTAATCCGTTTATTCCTTATAATTTAAAAGTGTGTTATTTTAAATTGAAAGGGGTTTCTAATTCCGTAGGCTAACTTAAGCTGTATTACTTAAATGTATTACAAATAACACTAGTAGGAATATTATGAATATAAAAATGAATATAAATATATTTTCATTTATTTTTTGCTGATACTGTGCACTTTAATATCACGACGTAGTGCAAAATACAAACTCGTATTTTCAACAAGAGTTGCTGAAGTTACAATTGTTTGAATGTACTGTTACGTGTAAACGGATTTTGTGTCAACAAGTAGCGACACAAACTCGAGCAAGATCTCGCAGACCACTTTGCTTACAATTGTAACGAAAATTGCATCTAAATGTTTATACTACCCGACATCACTTGCGCGTGTAATGCCGCAACTTTTCTGTATACCCAGCTTTAAGAATAGCAAAAGGTTTCTATGAGGTAAAATTAGTGCATTCTGAGGGTAACCCAAACAAAAGATCATACAAATACAACGAAAACACGTAGGTTTTTAAACAATCAACTTTTAATATTTAGGTTTGCATTATAATCTTTCCTGAGTAGTAAAAAAGATTTTTTTATTCTATATAATGTTTTCTCGCTCACACTTTTTAAAAACTATAATTTTATTAATGGTATTCATGTAAAGTTTAGACAGGAATAATGTTATTCCTTAGAAGTAAAATGTGTAGATTTAAGGAATATGATAGAACACGACTTATAATACAGGTTTAAAGTCACACTATAACAGCTATAAATAACTTCGGTAAAAAAATAAAATAAATATCGAAAAGTCCTCCAAAACTATTTACCACCAGAGAGAATACATTTTATTCATTGAATGGTGGTAAATGTTTTTGGAGGACTTTTTTTCGATGTTTAGTTCAATTTTTTTACCGAAGCTTTAGCTGGGGTGACTTTAATCCTGCATTATAAGTCGTGTTCTACCATATTCCTTAACCTTTATTTTATACATTCTGACCGTCTTAAGATTTGAGGTTATAGTTACGCCTTAAAGTCGATGTAAAATTGGGCCCCAGTAACGGAATTAAAAAGCATTAGTACCATTCAATGTATAATTTATTCTTTTCATGGTTTTTGTTATTTTTTGTTGGTTGATTAGTCGTACTATTGGGACTGCGTGTACTACGCGAATGGATCCTTGGCACGCGGGTTAGTTTGAATTTCTCCAGTGTATTTATTGTAAGAAAAATAATCTTGTTAAATTTAGAAAAATCCGCGAACTAAAAACTTTCAAGTTCCATCGAATGAAATGGCGACAGACTTAGCTGACCTAAATACCATTTTATTAGTCTGTGAATTACACAAGGTTCATTAATTATTATAGTTGCAAATAACTCCATTCTAAGAATTACTTTTAAAAATATTAAAAGTGAATTAATTAAAAGTCAGTACGGAGAATGTGCTTCCAAGAAGCTAATTTATGCAAGACTTGTATCCAAAGATTTACGAAAGAGATAAATTAAGGAGGACGCAAGGAGTTTTACGACTTTTGAAATTTACTCGGCAGTGAGCTAGAGCTGCCGTAATCTGTAAAATAAATTGGTTAAAGTAAGTGGAACTTTTTGAATTAATGCCCTGCTTATCCCTTGCTCGTTACGCGTTCAGAAAAAAAAAATCCTGTTTGATTTTAAAGATTTAAAAGCCGTAAAGAAATATATTAAAATTTGTAATTAGTTTTGTTTTACGTTCGTTTTAATGTCTTTAGTTTAATGGCTGTTGGATTAATGAAGACGGGAAAATATTTTACTGATGGAAAAGTCTGAAAAAAGTCAGGACAAAGGAATGACATGTTTATATTGAAATTCACGTCAAAATATCAGTTCTACATCTAGTACTATTTCAACCATTGCTATTTTTCAGAGATATAAACGTTTTCCACTCTTCAGGAAACGGCATTGATCGAAGTTCTGCAAAAAATGGTCCTCGAGTTACTCCTCTTCTTCACATTTATTCTGTTATGAACTGGCATACTGATACCTTTTATCTTTGTGGCCATAAATACTTTTTAGGAAATTGATTATTTACGTAGGCCTACTTTCCTTTTTTCCAACCACAGCGAAAAAACTCTTACATTCACTTAGATGGTTAATGTGTATATTGTATAATTTTGAGATTCTAGATCAATTGAAAATCAGTTAAAAATTCAGAAAACTTTAGCCTTTACAGCCAAACAACGACATACATTGTCGTTAGTTAAATATTTTTGATGGGCAACATTTCTATCCACGGAACTATACTTTAATATCTTTAAAGATAGATTCATGTTTCAATTTCTGGGCATTCAATGCAAACACAAAGAACTGCATTTTGGATTTTATAATAAGACACCTATATTTCGCTACCTTGGTTTGACAAGGTTCTAACTGTATCAAGTATAGTTTTGAGAAAAATAAATTTAAAGTTTTGAAAGAGTATTACAGATTTATTTACGAATAAATATCTTTAATATTTTTTTTCTACAAATTAATACTGTATAATAAAGGGTTTTAAATATTTTTCAACATTTAATTTTAATAATTTGTATTTTTTTTCAGTAATACCTTATTTTTTTATTTTTTAGAACTTTGTCACTCTGAATCAGTTATTTTCAGGGGGACATAGTTCTATTAGATCTTTGTCACACTTAAAACATACCTAAGGGATGAAAATAAAGTCAGTTTATAGGTTGGGAAACAAAACTAACTGAAATGCAGCAATCTTCTATATATATAAGTTACGTTTTTGGTTTGAGGGAATTGCTTTTAAAAAAAGAACAATTCTATTCGTTACACTTAATTTTATATACTTTAAAACAATTACAACAAATAACGTACAATATTCATATACACTGATGTGTACGGAGAGAAGCCTCGTCTAACTCTGGCGAAACAAAGCTTGTCTCTTCACACAATACAAATGCTGACTAAACTAAGAACCATACAACAGTCATCATTATTACAGTAAAGTGTACAATAATTGTTTACACAACTCCTCCATCCCTAAACAAGACATCCGGGGGTGGTTGAGCTGCGGGCGTCCTAGAAGTTGTCCTAAGTAGCTTTTTGAACACCAAGTACAGCAGTCCTCCAATTAGGGTACCATAAGGGCAATGGTCCAAACACTTATGTCGTGGGTGACATCTATCTTTCGATCAATCCTGGAGATGGTGTCTAGGTTGATTTTGTCAAGGTCCAGCTTTTTTGTGTTGACTGAAAACTCGGGGTTTTGGTCCACTTGTAGGTTTAAGGTTGAAGCATCCAGGAATCTAGGGTGTCCTCCAGTTGTTTTGGATGAACGAGAGAGTCTTCGGTCATTGTAGAGAATAGTATTATTCTTAGGATTAATTAAGAATATACCTTGGAGAGTGACTGTGGTTGTTTCCTTCGGATTTACGATTTTTAAAGTCTCTTTGATTGGAAATGTTGCCAAATACTGATTTATTTCTGGGATCCAGTTAATAACATTGTCTGTGACTTCCAAAGCGGTGTATTTAGAGGTGTCGGCATTGTTGTCTTTAATTATTGAAATTTCACAGTCAATCTTCTGGTGAGATATTAAGTCGAATGAGCAAAAGTATTTTGAATTAGTTTTTCTGTTACACTTGTTGTCTAAACCTAACACTACAGAACTAGAAACTAACATATATTTTACCGTGGGTATAATGGTTACATATTGAGATTCATATTCAGTGGGTACAGAGTGTAATTTGTAAATATTAAACTTTGTTTTGTCTACAATAGGTAAATTCAGAAAATATACAATATTATCTGAATCTAATTTACAGTTAACTTCAATTAAACTTTCTAACTCCCACATTTTTTGCAATTTAGGTTCAATGGGTAGTCTTTCAGTGTAATACTCATAGATTCTCATTATCTCACTATACAACTCTCTGGTTGAGAGAACGCTGGGGTGAAGTACACCTAGTTTACAAAACGTTAATGAATTTTCCAAATCAGTTGTTACTTGTAACAACATATTGTACAAAATACTTAATTGGTTTAATATATTTCTAAATTTTTCTAATTCTACAAAATCGTTAATTCTATGATTCATCAATTCCAATTTATTCTTTAATTCCACAAAGTTTGCTTCAATAATATTAAATGTCTTATTGTATTCCTTAATGATAGTACTGCTAATTGTATATTGAGACTCTATTTGGTTCACAATGTTAGCCTCATTGTTTTCTACCCCTTTTAATATATTGTCATATTTTTTGCCATCATAGGCATCTAAATTACCAGTAATAAACTTAAATGCGGATCCTAGTCCATCTATTATACCTCTTTTTGTTCTTACATTATTATTATTATTATTACGTTCTAAGTATACTACTTCTAATTTTTCTTTAACTATTTCTCTACTATGGTTAACATATTTAAAATAATTGATTATGTCTCTAACTTTACTACCATTATCCGTTACAAACTCAATTTTTCCAGTGAGGCTGGCGTTACAACTAACACAATTCTTATCAAAATAGTTTAATACATTATTATAATACAATTCAACATTATTAAATTGAACAACCAAATTATTAAAATTAAAATAGTGAACAAATGTGTGGTAAGAGGATTGTAATTTGGCTGGTCCTAATTCAATCGGTATTATTCCAATGTTTTTGGAAATGTCCTTAACTTCTGTTGTGTCGGCATCGGCTTTTGCGAAGAAGAAGAGGGACCTGGAACAGGATTCAAAGACGGATTACATTTTGGAATTATAAATTTTTTCCTTGGCCTCTTAATTTTAGACAGATGAATTTTCTGTTTAGTGTTATGATGCCTTGGTTTAATTTCCGCTGTTTTCCTTTCCTGATTTATTGCAGATATTTCTTCTTGATTATATTTATTTTTTGTTTTACTTTGTTTCTGCGTATTTTTTACATAAACTTCTGTCGGAATTTCTGGCAATGGTTCTTTATTCAGATTCCTCTTGGTTTGAATGTTTTCTTTGATCTTCTGGTTAGATTCCTTAATATGTTCGGAAAGTTTTTTTGTTCTCTCCCTGTGACTTATTATATAGTCATTAGTAAACTGATTTTCAATGTCAATATTCAAAACATGATTAGGGGTAATATGTCCATATAATATTTCAAAAGGTGTCAACTTAGTAACAGAGTGTATGCTATTATTGTATGCAATGATTGCGTATTTAACTTTCTTTGTAATATTATCATTCCTAAATTCTACTTGGTTATTTAAAAGTCGTATGTGTTCAATTAATGTCGAATGGAACCTTTCAATTAATCCGTTAGAGGGGGGGTGCTGGGTGCTAATAAAATGTATTTTGATTTTATGTAATTCCATTATTTCCTTAACTACTTTATTGTTGAATTCAGTTCCATTGTCAGACACTATAAACTCAGGGACACCATAATGTGCAAAGTAGTCTAAGAGCTTATCAGCGACTTCTGTGACGTGTGCGCCTCCTACGCGATACACTTGAGCATAGCGAGAGAATGCGTCTACAATACTGAGAAATCTGTTCTTTTCTAACGAAATGCTATCCATGTGCACTATCTGTAGCGGCTTCAATGGTGTAGGCGTCAGATTCATTTCAAGTTGTAAGGGTACTCTATCATACTTTGTCTTTAAACAAATTTCACAGTTATTGATAAAATTTTGAATATGTCCTTTTATATTGGGCCAGTAATATTTCCTTTTAATTTGTTCATACGTTTCTTGTATACCGCGATGGTTGGTTTTGCTTACATGGTAATTATTTATTATATCTTCAATTTCGTCCTCTTCAGTTATATCTAGTAGTTTAGTGTTACATTTAATTAACCAAAGTTTAGAGCTTTTAAAATGTTTAGCTATGCAAGTCACAAATTTCTCATAAAAGTCATCTTCAAAATAAATATTATATTTAACATTAGGCACTAGGAATTCCTTTAAAAATTTAATAATGTCATTGTCTAAATTGTTTTCCGAAATTTCAACAATTAATCTCATTTTAGAAGTTCCAAATAATTTTATTATTTTAACTTTCTTTGGCTGATAGTTTACTAGCGACTGAAAGATTTGGTTTTTTCCAAAATTTACAGGTTCGTCAGAAATGGGAATTTCCACTAAGGTATTTCCTTAAAAGTTTGAATGGACGGTCTGGTCGTTCACTTCATTATTCTCTTCCTGATTGACGGCGTCATTTTCTTCTTCCATATCAAAGTTAACTATCATAGACGGGCTGTCATCCAGTTCTGGGAATTAGCGTCGCACTAGGTCAGCTGTTGGCTTCTGTAATTCGTCGTCCACAATATTTTGCGAGTCCGGTGAAGTTTTTTCGGTGACGTTTAATTGAATTCTCGATAATGCATCGGCATTTTGGTTCAATTTTCCTTTTTTATATTTTATTTCGTAATCATATTCTTCCATCTTTAACCACCATCTTAAAAGTTTAGAATTCGGTTCTTTAACAGAAAACAACCATTGCAGGGGTTTATGGTCTGAATAAATTTTGAATTTTCTTCCAAATAAATAAGGTCTGAAATGTTTTGTTGCCCATACGATTGCGAGAAGTTCTTTTTCAATTGCAGAGTAGTTGGTCTCACTATCGTTTAAAGTTCGACTAGCAAAAGCAATTGGAAGGTCACTTCCATTTTTATATTGACTTAGAATCGCTCCGACAGCAAAATTGCTTGCGTCTGTGGTTAGATTGAATTCTTTTTCAAAGTCAGGGTTTTGCAACAGTGGTTCATTAGTCAATATGTTCTTGCAAGTTTCAAAACAATCTATATAGTCGGGGTTATTGATATCAATTTTGGCATTTTTCTTCAAGCAATTAGTAAATGGTTTAGTTATTTTTGCGAAATTTTTAATGAATTTACGGTAATAGCCTAATAGTCCTAAAAATCCTTTTATTTGTTTGGTAGTTTTTGGAATTGGATATTTCTTTATTACTTTTATTTTTTCAGGATTGGGTTTGACCACAGAGAAGGAATATATGGTTTGACTCGTCTGGTGTCACAATATGGCCTAAATATGCGACTTCTTTCCTTAAAAATTCCATCTTGTCTAACTGTACCATAAAATTAGCTTTTCTTAGTCTATCGAAAACCTCTTTTAACCTAAGTAGGTGCTCTTGTAAACTAACTGAATAGATTACGATATCATCAAGATAAACCGAACACGATTCATTCTGTATTCCGCGTAATATGTTGTTCATTATTCTTTGGAACGTCGGTGGACTATTCTTAAGGCCAAATGGTTTTCTCAGAAATTCGTAGTGGCCAGTTTCCGTGGAAAAGGCTGTCTTATCAACGCTGTCCGGGTGCATCTCAACTTGATGAAATCCTGAGGCAAGATCCAAGGTGGTAAAATATTGGGATCTCCCTAATTTGTCCAATATATCGGTTATGTTAGGAAGCGAGAATTTGTCATCAATAGTTTTTGCGTTTAGTCCCCTAAAATCAATTACTAGCCTAAACTTTTGTCTGTTGGAGGCGTCTGGTTTTTTTGGAACGATCCATACAGGTGAATTCCA
>JAGFPH010000006.1:1103091-1120752 GCA_018207615.1 Philaenus spumarius
CTTGTGATTTAACAAATTAAAATTTGTAGCGTTTACTTGATTATTGTTTATTTGATAGATTTTGAAATCGCTTAGCGGTTGCACCTCCATCGGTTTGATCACTATACGTCTATCAGATGTCATATTATTGATTATCGGGCAATAACTTTCTCCATTTTCTATTTTTATTAAGCACTGCGGTATTTCTATTCCGTCTTGTTGCCTATAGGGTAATAATCCCTCTCCATTGCGCATATTAAGTATTTTTATTTTTAACATTTGTTTAGTACGTGCTTTAATCACATAGCATGTGGTATTATTTTCGCCAAAAGTATTATTATTATTATTATTTTTGTTTGGTTCCTCCGTGTTAAAGTAATGTATAGATATCTTCTTATCACAAAATATTAATTTATTGTTTACAAAATCCAAATTAATTCCCAATTCTCTTATGTTATCGAGTCCAAGTAATAGGTCAAAGTCCTTATGAAAATCAAATAAATAGAATTTTGCTATTTTCTTTCCTAAAATGGGTAGTCTGCAGCTAAACTTTTCTTTTGACACTCCGTGTGCTGTGCTTACTACGAACGGTTCTTGTTCTAGTGTATTTTTGAAAATATTAAATCCAATCGATTTTTTAATAAACGATCTAGTGCTTCCGGTGTCAATCAATATTTTTAGGTTAGTTTTAGGATCATAAACATAAGGTAAATCATTTGTGTCATTTTCTATGTGCATTATGGAAAATTTCTTTTTACTGTCGTAAGTCCTAAAAAATGGTTCTGTGTGTTTTCATAATCTGGGGGAATCCGCATGCATTGTCTTCCTCAATAAAGTTATTTGCGGCATTGTGTTCGTCTTGGGTTTCTTCCGCGAAGTTACAACTAATTTAATTCCAGTCTGTTCCTATAGCGAAATGTGCGGCATTTGTTCGGTGATCTGGTACATCGAATCACTTTCCGTTTCTTCAACGACCGGCTTTCCAGTAATTTGATATAATTTATTTTGTCTGATTGGGTTTCCGGTTTGACGTGTTGATATGCTCATTGGTGTGGGTTGATAAACTTGATTCGTTTTAGGTGCTGTGTTGTTGTGTACATAGTTTTGTCTGTTAAATTGGTTAAATTGATTGGGATTGTTTTGGGGTATTTGTTTATAATAATTCTGAAATGGTTGATTATTAGTGGCAGGTTTGCGAATTGGTAAATGCTGTGATTTATTTGGTACATTTTGCCGATTAGTTTGAAAGAGTTTATTATTTTTGAATTGGAAATCGTTAGTCAGCATATTAAGCGCTTCATTGAGCGTGTTAGGATTTTTTGTCCGCATTAAGGACCCTAACGGTTCCTGAAGTCCCCTTAACAGTACACGTAGTGCTAGTTTTTGGGTGTAAGTACATAGAATATCTTTAGCAGCTGGTTCCTTGTTAATAAAGAAAGCTATTTGCAAATTCAACAATTTCTGAATTCTTTCGTAAAAAGTGAAGGGCGATTCGTTATTTTCCTGTCTTAATTCTGCCATTTCTAAATTTAAGGTAAAACAATCCCTCCTATCTGAATAACTAGTCAAAAGTGTATTTTTAACATCTTCCCAAGCATAGGTGTTGGAGCTCACTACAATATCGAAGGCTTGTCCTTTTAATTTAGAAAGTATAGAAGAAAACAAAAATTCGTTTTGAAAATCCTCTTTGTTCTGGACTACAAAGAATTTGTTCACTATTTTATCACAAATTGAAATAAATCTATTGAGCATAGCAGGCTCACCATTGTACTCTGGAATCATGTCCAAGTACTCTTTTTTTAATATAGGGGTAGTCATTGTAATTAATTATTATCTACTCAACTTATTTGAAAAATTAAAATTCAAGATATGAATTAATATACTACAAGAAAATAAATTATACAAATGAGATATTTAACTAGCCTATTATATAAAATAATTTTCAAAAATATGTAAATATTACTTTTGTTCTTAATATTATAGATTATTTTAATATTTGTACAGGATTTACTTACAGTGAAATCCAAAATACTTTGCTCATTATGTACGGCGTAACACTGCACTTATTTTGCACTGCACTATTTAACACAATACACAAAACTTTTTCCTTTTTTTTCGTTGTTCGTTATAGATATTCACTCAATGATTGATCGATTTTCGTAGATATTCACTCTGCAACCGAGTTGGTTCCTCGATTAACGGTAAAAACCGACGGATGTTATTCGTTAACTTCCTCGAAGTGTCCTACCGACTGCGCCAGTTACGTTTTTGGTTCGAGGGAATTGCTTTTTAAAAAAGAACAATTCTATTCGTTACACTTAATTTTATATACTTTAAAACAATTACAACAAATAACGTACAATATTCATATACACTGATGTGTACGGAGAGAAGCCTCGTCTAACTCTGGCGAAACAAAGCTTGTCTCTTCACACAATACAAATGCTGACTAAACTAAGAACCATACAACAGTCATCATTATTACAGTAAAGTGTACAATAATTGTTTACATAACTTATATATATAAAAGTCAAATCCACTGACTCACTGATAACGATTTCTCAAAAACTACTGTACGGATTGGAACGAAATTTGGTATGTAGCTTCCTCTAGGGCATAGGTGCTCAATAAGAAAAGTTTTCTAAAAATTCGAAATTTTAGGGGGGTTTAGGGGAGGGGGGGTTAAAGTTACTAAATCACGATTTCTCTAAAACTACTGAATGGATTGGAATGAAATTTGGTATGTAGCTTCCTCTAGGGCCGTAGGTGCTGATAAGAAAGGGTTTAAAAAAATTCGAAATCTTAGAGGGGTTTAGAGGGGTCAAAGTTACTAAATCACGGTTTCTTCAAAACCACCGAAAGGATTGGAATGAAATAAGGTATGTAGCTTCCCCTAGGGTTTCAAAAAATTCGAAACTTTAGGGGAGGTTTCGGGGGATCAAAGTTACTAAAAAAAAAAAAAAAACAAAAAAAAAACACCGAACGGATTGGAATGAAATTTGGTATGTAGCTTCCTCTATAACCCTAGGTGCCCGCTGAGAAATTTTTTTTTTAAATTTAAAGTTTGGGGGCCAAAATTACTAAGAAAAACACGTATTGGATCGGAATGAAATTTAGTACGTAGCTTCTTCTAAGGCTCTAGGTGCTCGCTAAGAAAGGGTTTAAAAAAATTCGAAACTTTAGGGGAGGTTTGGTGGGGGTCAAAGTTACAAAAAACCCCATAAGAAATACATAGTGTAATATATTTATTGATATAATATATTTTTTGCTAATATACATTTAACTTTGATTAGTCTATCCGTGCAAAGCCGGATCGGACCAGCTAGTTTTATTATAAATCTCAACTTTTTCTCAATACTGTCAAAGTATTTACGAACATTCTTGGAGAAATTGTATCATATACCAATGAGTAAATATTTATAAATCTAACTGAACAGATAAAGTCTATAAATAATTTTTAAACTTACTTCTAAATAACAATACATTTTCGATGTACATACTCTAAATGTTAAAAAAATAAGGAGTTAAGATGGCGAATAAAAAAATGTATTATTCGCAAAAGTTTAAGCATGTATTAGGCCTGATAGATTGAAGAGGTCCAACAACAGTCAACAACCCTTAGAACAGTTTTCTATTCTATTCACTCGCGATTTTTCTTATTGGGGGGAAAAAAGATACATTCATTTTATTTTTTATTGTTACAAACATATAGCTCTTAACAAGTAAACACACAAACAATATAAAGAAATATATATTAAATTTAAAACTTCATTCTCATTATTTTGATTATAATATCATTATTTATTTTCAAATCATATTTTTAATCAGCAAAGAAATTAAATGTTGTATTGGAAATACTTTTTGTAAAAAAATAAGCTTAAAAACATTCCAGTAAATTTGGAATATTTTCTTATACAGGAAAATAGTAGACCTACATTAGGGCAAAGAGGACAATCAGGAATTGCAATGAGAAAAACAAAGAATGTCAGTAAATTAAATTTCTGCCAATTTTATACACACAATTTCCACAAAGTTTATAGTTTCCAAGAAATACACTTTGAATTTTTACATTTCAAAAGAAGTGTGAGTTGAAACTGTACATTTTAATTTAAATAAATTTCAAAACGATCATAATCCTGAAGCAGCAAATTCTAGAGTAAAAACGATGCGTGTTTCACATCATCCCACACAGTTGTATAGGTATGCAAGTTAATTATATTTATACTATAACTAGAGATCCCCCTTGCTAACTGCCAAATTCATAGTTCATATTTTATTTTTAATTAGGTGTAGACGTAATCATAACCTCGAAGCTAAACTGGTAAATAATAGAGTTAAAAGTTTAAATGAAATTTAGTTTAAACTTTCAGGAGTTAAAACAATGTTAAAAATTACCACCTTGAATGAATACAGAATGCAACTTAAAAATTATAAATATAAACTGCGTCAAATAATAAAATCAGCAGTTAATGGAGATTCAATTTAGCTTTCCTACATGGCTTTACTAATGTATAAATGCATTAGAGTAAACAGCTGATTATTGTGCCAATACTGATTATCTTCAATCAGCTGAGCAATGTATTTTAAATATACAAATATTTTACGACTATAAACTTAAAAAAAAAAAAAAATACGTACAAGCCTTAAGTTTCACCTAGATTATTTGTAAATTGCAGTACAAGTGCAACGTTTTCAGATTTTTCCATCAAATTAAAATTATATATGTGAATATAATCACACAAGATTTAGCAAATACCCAAAATGGAAAATATTTGTTCAATTGTTCGAAATTAATTTTTTCAGGACGACAATTAGGATGCACACTATGCATATCAGAAGGCAACAATTAAGTATAGATATTGAAGTTGGTCAACAATCAAGTTTAGATATTGAAGCCAGTCAACAATCAAGTTTAGATATTGAAGTCAGTCAAAAATCAAGTTTAGATATTGAAGTCGGTCAACAATCAAGTTTAGATATTGAAGTCAGATTAAATAACTTTAACAAATAATTATAGTATTTTTAAATTCAGCTTATTAAAGAAGAAAACAAACATAACAAGCAGTAAACTAATTTGTTATACAACAATAAGTACCAAGTAAAAACACGAACCATAGCGAAATTAACGAATTTATTGATGGTTTTTATTGACTACAATATTTTATGTAAATCAACAAAACTACCTATTTCGGGAAGTAGGCAATGACTATAAACTGCCAAACTGGCATTTGCTATTTCAACACTTAAAACTTGTTGCAAGTTTGCAAAACAGCAAATAAATAAATAAGAGACAAGCAGTGGGGGGGGGGGGGGGAGAAAAAAGCGAACTACCAGACATGAGAGGAATAGTTGGAAAGAAAGGAGGTAAGGAGTGGGGTAGAAAGAGAACGGGTCGGGCGAGTGGAGTGTAAGGGAGAGATAAACAATAAAATCAACCTGTTGAGAGAAACAGATAAATACAAAATAGGAGACAGTGAAAGAAAGAGAGAGAGGGGCGGGGGGGGGGGGTGAGAAGGAGAGTAAGGAATATAGGAATGAAAAAAGAAAGTGATATAGTATGGATTCTATTTAAAATGTTTTGAAAATAAAGTACATACTTTGTGAAATGTTTATGTGAATGAGTTTAAAATTCTATAAAGTTTGTTTTTTCAGTGCTCGATAAAAACTTATTTTTATATTTCCCAAAGGGTTACCTTTTCCGAATAACAAACAAAACTCATTTATTCAACAATACTGAGAATTCTATGCGACCAACTGACAACATAATTTGCAACACAATCAGACACAAATTATATGAAAACTATTGTTCGAATCAAATTGGTTCTACTTCGTCGAAGTAATATCGCCATGGCAGTGGTCTAGACTTTTTGTTATTGTTTCCCAACCGTCCGGAAAACAGATGAAACCGCGAGACACATGTCGCTGCCTTGTTGATTGCAGTGTTATGAGTTTGTTGAAAAGTTACACGAGGCTGTGGATATGTTTTTCCAACCGATACGCTTTAAGAAATAAAACCAACTTCAGATATTTTTGGGCCATAATTATTTAGTAACCAACTTAAGAATACATTTATTTTTATTGCACTATACCTACAGGTATTTTTTATAAGTTTGATTGTAGCGGCACTTAAAATTCTATCTATATTTTAGAAACGAATGATTTGTATTTTATGATTTAACTGAAATAATACTTATCCAATTTTTAAGAAACTTGTTCTGGTGTATTAAGCATTGCCAATAACGTTGGTAACATGATTTTCATCGTGCTTTTTAAAATGAGGTTGATCAGAGATTTAATAAATAAATAGTTTTACGAAAGCAGTCTTAGTGTCTTTTATCTACAACGCTGCCTATCAAACCTAGACAGAAAGAGGAAGGAATGTACGTTAAAGAAGTATTCACATTTGTTCCTTACAATCAAAAAGGTAAATGATTATAAAAGGGCAACGAGAAACCTATTCCACAAAGGTTTAAATTACAAATACAAAATAAAACAAATATGTATACAATCCATTCCAAGGAGGACAGAAAATGAATTATTGTTGGAAAACATGACAGAAGAAAAATATAGTACTTGCTTACTCGGATTTCAAAAGATGTACTACAAAAGAAGTCAAGTCAGTTAGTAGGTCGGCCTACTTACTAGTGATGGCTGTTATCAAAGCAACTAAATATTTTCCCAACAATAATTGGATTTTGTAGAGAGAACGTGGCATGATAATTAAAGTTGGTTTGTTTATCGGTAACTGTTTTGAAAGTTTTTTTTTATAATAAAAGAAATTTAAATTTTTACTTATATGTTAGCAAAAACTTTACAATAAAATACAGTACTACATTGTTCAAAGACAATTTGTGTTATTTTAGTACTCTGTGCGAGGATTTCTATTTTATCATAACCTCAAAATATAATCACAAATTAAAATACAATAATATATTTCTACCCATCTACTGAAGACTTTGTACTTATATTTTATAGGAAAATTTACAAAAGTTGAACTTTTCAACATTTACTTGTCTCGCGTTGTAGAAAACAGAAAATGCATGTAACTTGTTATAATTCACAGTGACAATAATAATTTTTCCCGCCCCCTAGTCTGTTAAAGTTACTTCCCCAAAAACCTCTATTAAAAATCAGGCCTACATGATAATTGCTTAAACACCACTCCATGAAGCAATTTTGTCATTGCAAGTTTTTTGAGTAATTTACTTGGTTCTGGGTTTAACAAAATGCCGTCTTAAAACACTTTTATTAGTTTTATGTATTAAATAGTGAGCTCACGTTTGTGGGACTGAAACAAAACGATCCAACCCGCAGAGCATTCCCGCAACAATGCATGGCCATTGCTATGTTAATAATTTAGGATTTGTTCAATTTAGTCATTTGGGCAAATAAATAAAAAATTCTGTAATACATTATAAAATAGGTTTAATCTCAGAAACACAGCTTACATGAAGTATTTTGATAACGTGACACAAAAACTGTGATATAAAGTAAAACTAGATATTTTTTATGTTTTCTTAAGGCAATAGCCCTACAGCCAGTTCTTACGTGTTTGAGATTAATGTTGTAACGAAGTTGTTGCGTAATGTTGAAAAATAGTTTAACTTTACCAATAATTATTTGTTCCAATAAACTTCAAAATCATAATGATTTTTTTGTAATCATTTCAAAAAATATGTTAAGTTATGGCTATTTATTTTTATTTCTAGATATTTTTTTAAATATTTTTTTTTCTCGGCCGTGCGCCCCCTGGGAGCTTGCGCCCATAGGCCCGGGCCTACAGGGCCTATTGGGAAATCCGGCCCTGATAATTCACCAGAATTTACAAGGGCGCGATAAAATTTGTTGAAAGTTTACATCTAACTTGCAAATTTCCCCTTAATCAAACTTATGCCACTTTATTTATTTAAAATGTTTGTTGTAAAACAACCGTGACCACCATCAAGAACTTCAACTCACACGGGACTTGTCCCACACTACAATACGCCTCCGCCCTTTGTTTTCCGACGTCATAGTTCTCAACACCTTCAGGCCTTTCTTCACATCCTCAAACCATATTCTTCTAGGTCTTCTTTTTCTTCTCCAGCATCAATTCAACAACTCAACATTACGTTGGGCAATATGCTCCATTCTAGCTGCATGTAAAACACACCCTCTGACACGCTTTCTGCGTACGCCGTCTTCTCCTTTAACAGGGCCGGATATTCGTCACATTATCATTTTATGAAACCCTTTAGAATAGGTCCTACGGTACTGAGATAAAGGTCTCGACAGAAACACGGAATGTAAATGTAACGTACTGACAAGCATTTAGTTTTACAATGAATTTAATCTTTCCAATAACTGTCTGTAACGTATCTGCCACATTTAAATTTATAAATGTAGGTTGGAACTTTATCTATTGTGATTGTTCGAAATAAGGTTAGGAGTGCTATTTGATGACTGAAAATAAATTAGTCTTGAAAAATATATATTTTATTAAGTAATGAATATGTTTGTTCTGTACATATGATTTATGAAGTCCATTTTGTGAGTTAAATAGGTTATTTAGTTCTAATAGATTTAAAGAATTTAAACAAATTATTATTGACGTCTAAATAATTATTTATATCGCCTCTAGTTTGGGAAAGTTTTGTTTGATATATTGCCGCCTTCCAAGATATTTAGTTACTACCTTAAGAATGCTATCAACAATTAATTCTTTTATCATTCCAAAAATCAAAACGACAAACCGGATGTCTTAAAGACTTGTGTCGAGTAGGCCTACATTGAAATTAATCGTTATCTTCTATGTCAATAATATCAATACTATCTTCCTAAATAGCATAGCTAACGATCATCGTATTCAGTTCTAAACCATCAACTACATTACTTTTTTATAACGGATGATTTAACCAGCTGATAATTTTATCAATAGTGTAGCAAAGTTTGTTCTCCCAACACGAACTATCAGAAACATCTTCTTTTAATTTACTGCGAGTATTAATTAGTTCTATATATTATTAGTTCTATATGGTGATAATAGAATTATACCTTAGTGAATTAAGACAGCCATGTTTCTGTTGTTTGCGTCACCAATGGGACTTGTACAGTCAGTTTGTATATTTAACTTTAACAATTCATGATGCAGCTAATCTTATTAGCGAATTTCCATAGGAAAAATGAGCTATTGCAGTGGCCCTTATGGTGAGACCCAAGGTCGGGAGTAGCAAATGAGCACCTATCATGGTCCCCAGAACACGTTTTGGGGTGTCAAAAAAATTCATATATATATATATATATATATATATGTATATATATATATATATATGTATATATATATATATATATATGTGTTCGCACTCTAGCGGCCGCATTTTAAGTCCGATTTGGTCCAAATTTGGTACACGTATTGGTTGTCTATGTGGCTCGGACGAGTTCGTTAGCCAAAAAAATCCAACAACCGGAAGTACGTTTTTTGACCGGAAGTAACTACTTTTTGAGATTTTTACTACGAGAATGAAATTTTTTTAGAGTTTTTTCTAACAATATGAATGTAGGACGTTATTCTGCGCATTTTGTTTTTTTATACGACCTTATAGCTCGCTTGGTTCCCCCAAAATCGACAAAAACGTAAAATACCATAAAAGTACCCAGTTTAAAGCCAAGTGATGCAAACTCGCGAGGCCACTAGGAGAAAACAAATTCTACTAATATATTGCGTACACACAGACAGCTGTTCAACGCCTTCGTGAGTAGACCTATTTCCTAAATTGTTGGTTGAAATCCTAAAACATAGGCATATAAACTTAATTTTGGAAATTTGCTCAACTCACGTCAGCGGTCCAGCTGCGTGGTCGATTTATTTTTATTGTTAAAATTGGTTCCAAGCTAAATAAATCTAGCTCTCGCTGAAACCTGTAACCGCATAGTTAAATATCTTCAGTTCTCCTACTTCCTCTGAACAAACTTTAGAAAACCGAAATTGATATTTTTGTTTGTTTAACGAATTTATTTTATGCCAATTGGATTAATGAAGACGGGAGAGTAGTGTATAGTCACTTAAAACAATGATCCGACTAAGCAATAGTAAATTAATTACTGTCAAAGAAACGAAAATTATAAGTAAAATGAAACATATCTATATAATAAAAATGAATTGCTGTTTCTTTGAAATCACATCAATTGAGAACTGCTGGACCAATTTGGCAATTTTTTGTTTTAAAATGTTCGTAATAGTCCGAACTAGGTTTTTATATAAAGAAAAATTTGAAAAGTTTCCCGAAAAAGTTTCAAATTTGGAAAAAACTAAACAGCCTCTTTTGTATGGACTCAAGACCATAGCGCTCAAAAACAGCTGTTCGTATAAAATGCTTAGTAACACATGTTTGTTTACATTCATTACCATAGCAACTTTAGCAAATTTATAATCAGTTTATTATTCTTCAAAACCAATAGCTTTTTAGATTAGATTGACAAATTAAAAGCAAACACAAACAAAAATCAATAAAACATGCTTAGGCCTACTATATTATAATTCAATTTAAACATCGGTTGTTACATATTATTATAAATAAAACAACTGTTATGGATCAAAAACTGAACATAATTTTAGGTTAGGCCTACAATGAACCAAAACACTTTTATTTGCAACCAATTTCTCTAATTAATAATCGGGTTATTATTCTTCAAAAACCAAAACAGCTTTTTTAGGTTAGATTGCCAAACAACACAAACAAAAATCAACGAAAAATGCTTACTGTATTATAATTCAATTCAAACATCGGTTGTTACATATCTATTTACTTACATATATGCTGTTTAAAATATTGTTTGTATAAATTGTTGACATAAACACCATTTGCAATTCAATAACTTAAGTCAAAAGAATGAAATTTGATAACTACCCTTAAAATTAAATAAAGCAATAGCGAAGCATTGCCGGGTCCACTAGTCTATATAATAAAAATGAACTACTGTTCCTTTGTAAGCGCATCACTTGAGAATGGCTGGACCAATTTGGCTATTTTTTGTTTTAAAATGTTCATAATGGTCCGAACTAGGTTTTTATATAAAGACAAATTTGAAAAGTTTCCCGAAAAAGTTTCAAATTTTGAAAAAACTAAACAGCCTCTTTTGTATGGACTCAAGACCATAGCGCACAAAAACAGCTGTTCGTATAAAAAGCTTAGCAACACGTCATGTTTGTTTACATTTATTACCATAGCAACATTATTTAGTATTTATAATCAGTTTATTATTATTCAAAACAAACAGCTTTTTTTGGTTAGATTGACCAACATAAAGCAAACAAAAACTAAAAATTCTTACTACTTTTTAATTCAATTCAAACATTGGTTGTAACATAATATATATAAAAAAGCTGAGTTGGATCAAAAACTGAACATAATTTTAGGTTAGGCCTACAATGAACCAAAACACGTTTATTTGCAACCAATTGGGCTAATTTAGAATCAAGTTTTTTACAATTCTTCACAACTATAAGTTTGTTTAGCTTAGGTAAAAGCAAACAAAAGGTTTACAAACTATAAATCTAAATTTGTGTACTATATTGTTAAGTGGCATAAAACCATTTTGCAATTCGATTACTTAAGTCAATGCAATGAAATGGAATAACTACCCTTTAAATTAAATCAAGCAATAGCGAAGCATTGCTTGGTCCACTAGTTAATAATGAAAATGAAGGAAACAATTAGTTTTGGAAAACAATTTAAGTTAATGGCTGAGCGATACTTAACTGAGGAAACAGTAGACAAGAATATGATGTGAAAGAAGTAAAAGAAAACTATACAATTTGTCAACATAAAATAACTTTATGGACAAAATATGAAAGCAAAGAACACTTATAAAAATCAATTAAAAGAAAAGTAGAAGAAAGATTTGGTGGAGAAAAGGACAAAGTGAGAAAAATGTGAAATTTAATTTGAAAACTCACAAAATATATTTAGAAGGAGAATTAAAAATGTTAATAAGAAGTAAATATTTAATAAATAAGACAAGAAAATATAGTTTGAAAAAGCAATCAAATTGGATTGTGATGGAAAATAAGACGGAAAGAATAATAAATAAAATAAAATGTTAGTTTTTCCTTAATTACTGCCATGAGTATTTTCCTTATTGACAACTTTACGTTAGTTAAAATAAAATAAAGCAGCGTACAATGTAAGACAACGCCATTAACTAGGTTCGCAGCTATGCAACTAAGTTGGAGGTTCTAAGTGTAGCAAAGTGGACGGGTACGTTTAACCATTGTGCCACTATAATCATTTATAAAACGAGCATATTGCAGATGTTGTCATTTGTCATGAAAGGAGAATTTAAAACAAGAGTAATTTAATTTTCTATTAGAATTTGGTTCATTAAAAAAAAAAAAATGACGAAATATTCTTTTTGTTTTCTGGACGTTAAAGTTTAACACATCGGTAATAAGTTAAGTTTATGAGTTAAATCTTGAGATGGCAGAAGTAAATGAGGACGGTAATTAGCATTCCGCCTTATATAATATGATCGTTAAAATTTGCTTAAAATATTAATAATTTTTAAAATAAATGTTATTAACCCTCACTCGCAAAGGATCAGGTATTTTCATTGTTTCATGACAGTTTCAAATATATGAATACCAGAACGATTCGAATGTTTCAACAATAACGTTAGACAAAATAATTTGAATTCTTGAATTCAATAAACAACGCGACGATTTCACGAACGATGAATCATAAAAACTCAACCAATCCGTAGCCAATTAGAGCTGGCAATGTCTTTACACATTTAATAATCAAAGGGTGTTTCATGCAAATTATACATCAAACGATACCAACACAAAGACACTGGAATACAGGAGTTTACATTCAGATGACGTTCAAAGATATAATTGGATTTCCTTGGGCAAATAAACGACTGTTTCATCCAATGCCTTACAAACTGAATTGTACTCAATCAATTAAGAAATACAACTTCAAACAGTGACCTTTTTCCAAGAGAATAGTTGTTTGGTTCGTTCCAGTTTTCTTTGTCAAACAGTAAACTTCGAATTTGAAATAATAAAATTATTGGTGTTCAAACATAACCTAATTTTGTTTAAATATCGGTCCAATTAAGTTCTAAAGATTTATAAATTCATATCTTTATTATATTTTCTCTTGCTAGATGCCCATTATTTTCTGAATATGTACGAAAAAGGTAATGGCGTTAGTGGGCTGAAATTATTTTAGTTTTTCATAGAGACAAGAACATAGTAAACTTTGGATTTATAATAGAGATAGTTATCAAGATGAACATAAAATTATAAATGCAAAATGTAGGAAACCACCACAGCGGTGTTGTGTAGTGGTTAGAGAGTTCAGTCTGCTGCACAGACGTTCGAACCTAGTTAGACTGGAATACCGTAAATAAACCTTAATACTAAGCAACCCAAAAAGTACATACACAATAGTCGTTTAATATAAAATCAACGCAAAAGAGTAAAAAAGTAACACCGTTTAGTAAAACGGTCGAATATACAATTCAGAAATTAACTGACAATCAAATCAATCACTTTAAATTCGACGGACGTTGGACAAAGTATAACGATATTCTATTATGTTCTCTTTACAACTATCCATCAAAATAAAAAAGGAAAAAAGGATACTTGCATAACGTTTATCCCTCAGGGGTAAGACTAATTTCACCTGTAAAGACATCCACGTCCTTTGCGGTCCCCTACTCAATATAGATATTATTGCTTACAAAACTTAACATAAGTAGTAAAGAACAGTGGCCGTGAGGTTAAAGGCGTTCGTACAGTCTCTATAGTTGCAACCTCCAACACAGTTGCTTAGGTTAAAACCTATGTATCTAAGCGGCTTCGTTCTGACTGAATGACAGACATAGAATCAACTTGGAGCAAACTCCAATTAAGATACAAATACGAAAATTTAAAGGTACAGTTTAATTTTCCATATCATTTTCGTTTCTTTGGCAGTAATTAATTATTACTTATGGTTCACAGACGCACATTAAGAAAGGCGTATGCAAATCTTTTATTTTAAAGGCCGAAGAAAAATTATATGTATAATATTGATATATTATATAAGCCATATATCAGATAAACTGCTGTTCAGATCAAAAGTTTAGTTACACAGGTTTGTTTACACTTATTACCATAGAAATACACTTAGCAAATTTAGAATCAGTTTAATATTCTTCACAAACAACAGCTTGTTTAGGCTACAAAAGCAAACACAAACAAGATGAAAAGATAAAACACTTTATTTAGACTTCGGCTGGTGTTTCTTTTTTTAATAACTGGCAAAATCGGTTTCCTGTACCCAAAAACATAAATATAAAACGATAAACATATAAAACACTGTATTAAAAAAAATGACCCAAAAACGTTATCCCGACGCGCTACGACTTTTTAACTCTCAAAATAAATTTTCCAGTACTCAAAAACATATAAAACGTTATCCCAAACTGACTTCAAAATTTTGACCAGCTATTTTCAAAATTTTAACAAAAAAAAACGTGAACCCCGACTCGCTACGGCTTTTAACTCTCAAAATCGGGTTTCCCGTACCCAAAAACATGTAAAACGTTACCCCCACACTGAATTTTTAAAATTTTGACGCAAAAACGTGACACCGACGGGCTACGACTCCGCAATAAAATTTCAACTCTCCGCAAAAAAATTACGAAGAATTTGGCACTGCCGTTTTCTCCGACATCTGTGAGTGCATATATCGTGTTAACAGACGCACACAAAATATTATTGCATGATTTCAATACTTCAGCATTTTAATGCGAGCTGAAGTAATAAACATTAACGGAAAATGCTTACTATCTGATAATTCAATAGAAACATCTGTTGTTACATTTATTTTAAAGCGTAAAAATAATGTAAATTTAGGGATTCAGTGAAATCCTAATAACAGATATAAAAGCTGATTCGGGTTAAAAATTTTCAAGGTTTTGGAGTAACACTCCAAAAATAGCTGTTATATTAGTGGAGACAAGGAGTAATAAAATACAATGCTTGTAGCGAGGTTGGAACAGGATATTTACGTTTCAGCCAATATATATATTCTTTATGTGAACTTGTCAGTGAAAATGTAAATGAGCTACATTACATATTAAAATCAACTAACCCAGCTTTGGAACCGAACAGTTTTCTTCCAAATTTGCTAGTGTAGACATTTGTATTTAGTTTAAAATAATTAATTTAAAATACACAATACATTTTAATAAACATTCTTCTTTTATCTGTATGATTAGTTGATTGGATATCATACAATACAAGTAATAATAATAATAACCAACTGTTGAGCGCGTATTTTAGAATTTAAATATTTAAACTTATTTTCTCCACAGCAATAGAAACTTTGGAACATTTGTGCTAGTTTTGTAATGGCCTTACGAGTTATTGCGACCGAACGACATATGCTGTCTGGTGTAATTGTACAAATGTAACTTGTTACAAAGTTTTATAACAAAATGATACTAACTTTGAAGTGTAAATAATTGTCGATGGAAGTTGTTAGGTAAAAGTAGATACTTTAGCCCCACCAGAAGAATTTACATACTTTAATCCAATTAAACCTACAACACAAAAATAATGCATAATATGTTATTCATATAAAAATCTATCTATTAGAAAACAGACAGAATATAATATAAATATTATTGAGAGAGGTGTTTTGTGTTTACCAAAATTAACAACACACACCAAATACCAAGAAATAATTACTTTTTAAAAAATATAAATACTATTATAATTACATAAAGTATAATGTTTTTAGAAGACAGTATCTGAAGAGTAAGACAATATGTCAGTATAGACAGTTCGGTATATACAATTCTCCTAAATATATTTGTTGCTAGGAAACTACTAAAAATGATTTAAGTTCATTATTACAATTCTTCTGTTAAGTAATATCGATTTACAATGCGTGACGTGATAAAATCAAAAAGTAAATTCATGTTTGATTGTTGATAAAAATTACATAATATTTTAATTATTGTTAGGTGTTTAAATTTATAAATAATATAAATTATCGTGCATGAGCAAGGTTTTAGCCTTTGAACTGCGAGTAATTTGTTGCTAGGTAACAGAATAACACAGTTTTAAGTTAGTAAGGGGGTCACTTTACCCTATCCTACATGTTACAAAGGTACACTTTTCTCAACATCGGTAAGAGGTATTGCAGTTCTGTTTTTTTCTACCAATAGAATGTTATTTTCTGCATACATGAAAATTATAAAATTTATTCTAATGTAAAATTTACATTTTTGCAATTTATTTTACCAATTGCTTACAAAAACTTTAAAAAATAATCAATATTTTTTTCTAAAAAACAATTATTTTATTATATTTAAAAAAATATAGTTTCCACTCAAATTTACATCGATTTTGAACACTATATCATATGTGAAACGGAAAGAACTATTCCTTCGTAGTAGATTGATATGAAGTATTAACAAAAATATTAATTTTTGATATTTTAATGATTTTTTTCCGAACGTCCGAAAAATCGAACGTCGGGAGCCAAAGGGTTAAAATATAATACAAAAAAATTATATAATATTTTAAAAAGGAGATTTTGGACTACAATACAGAACAGAAAAACAAATTTTTTTTTTAATTTTTAGCAAAGTGACCCCCTTAAGAAATTAAGTTTTTAATCATTATTTCGAATACATTACGATACGTACATACACTTTCTATAAAATAAAAACAAACCAATTAATTAAATCAACTTTTAAAAGATTTAAAACTAAAATAAGTATACAATAATTATAATTTTGAAATGGAAACAACTATTTTGTAGGCAAAATTGTTTCTTTTAATATTTTTAAAATCAGTGGTTTATATTTTTAAAATTTTGAATTATTTTACTAACTGGTAAGGCATTTTTTGGGGAAAGTGAATCAAAGTGTGTGATATATTACAAGTAAAAATAAAATAGTATGCTATACGCAATAAATAGTTATGATATTGGGAAGAAATAAATGTGCATGGATATAATAAATTAATAATTACAATCGATATAGTTAGATTAGAAAATTAATAATAGAACAAGTGAATTTGTAGTCTCGTAATCAAGACATACGATACTCGAAGGAAGTAAGAACAAGAATTTCCTAAAAAAACGAAAGGAAAATTGGTAGCGAAACGTTAGATAAAAGCTAAGAAAAAATGTAACGTAAAAGAAATTCTACATATAGACCGTGAATACTTAGATGTTATGGAGAGAAGATGAAAACGGATCGAAGCATTGAAAATGAGGAAAGGGAGTGATGGAAGGAGTAAGATGTGACGATATAATTAGGTTTAAAGTAGTACTGAGAAAAAGGGGAAAAAACACAAAATATTAAGAATTTAAAATAACAGGCTGGGAAAGAAATACAAATAAGGAGTAATTGCCTGTGTACAATAAATACAATAATAGTATAGTGACAGACAGTTTAGAAATTCAGGGATGCAAAAAATGGTAGAATATAGAAAGGAGTAGAAGAACCTTGCATAAGAATAGCAGTGACAAAAACATAATTTAGTAATATAATGAACAGGCGATGATAACCACCCAGGTTTTTCGCCTATAAAAAAAAGTAATATAGTGATGATTTTATTAGTCCTTTACCGCCCCTCACTAACAACTTGTATTGTCTGTCTTTCACTAGTATTTTAGAACGGTTTCGTAATTTGTT
>JAGFPH010000006.1:1125752-1146435 GCA_018207615.1 Philaenus spumarius
TATTGTCTGTCTTTCACTAGTATTTTAGAACGGTTTCGTAATTTGTTCGTCATTATTATCTTGTTTGACCACTTTACGTTTCCTGGGTTGCTTTAACTATCTTTTAGGGCTTTGTATTGTTTACTATAATTGGGTTTGGTTTCTCATGTTCAACTTTACACCTTTCACTGCCCTTCATTCATTTTTTAAAGTCTTCGGCTACATCCTTTTGTTAAACCAATAGTCCCAGTCAGAGGAATTTATTCGTAATTTATTAATTGCCATTGCAACTAGAAATAAATGTGCACATAAATAATAAACCATTTTTTAAAAATTATTATTGAGCCTATATTACTTAGTAATGTCTGAAATGTCTTTGTCTTTACGACTAGCTTGTAACTGCGATTAAATAAAATAAATAAATAAATGTGATTAAATAAATAAAAGGCCTAGCGGTTGATTATTGTGCCTTACCATTATACGCAATAAATAAAAAAAAATTTTTAGATCCGAGTTCTGTGGACCAAAGACGCACAGTAAGTTTCTCCCAATCTATATATTTGGTATCCCTTTTAGGCCAACGGTTAATCGCTACGCACCAATAAACGCTAAAAATTCCGTTTACCGCAATTTTGTTACTCATAACTGCCAGCGATTATCAAAATTACAAATCAGATTGTGTGGTGTATTTAACATATATGAGTAAATTTCACATTATTGCATACTGTTTTGATATATTGAACGGTTGTACCATCATATACAGTAAATTAAAACACAGACGATCTTGTCAAAGTTTTAAGATTGGTAAGTGTTAAGATTTTGATCCAAATAAGTTGTTTTGTTCTTATTGTTGGGTTCCGTTCAAGTCCGTTCGTAAAACCCCTAATTTTATACATACTTTTTACAACTTTTCAATTTTTAAATATTAACTTTAAACATTTCCGGAATAAAAAGTACCCTAGATTAATCTCTGAAAATGCCTCTGCATGCTAATTAAAGTACAAAAAACAAAAAAAATGCATATTTAGGTTTTGTTAACGTGTGAATAAACATATGAGCTTGAAATCACAGACAAATAATTGTATTTATATGTAGGCCTATAGATAATTTCAGACTATCCACAAGAAAAATATTGATTGAAATGCAATTATTATATTTTGAGATGTCCGTAAATTTATTTTAGTAAACTCTGGATATCCTGCAAAGTTTTCCGCTTCATAATAGCTTCATAGATGACAAGTAAGTATAGATTAATAATTTGAATGTTAATCGAAATTAAATTCGGAATGATAACAAAGCATTTCGCATCATTGTAATCTTAAGACATTTAACGTCTTATTCTAACTAGTTTGTAAAGGGTTTTCTTCTGGAACATCTTTTGTATTCAATAGTTCCTAAACATCCTTCTTACTCTGATATTAAAAATATATAATTTATTTCGTGTAAAATGTTTTCAGTTTTGTCAAGACGGCTTTACATCCGCGATTGTACTGAGTGTATACGCAATTCAAAGTATCCGAACTCTGGCGCAAAGTAACAAGAGTTTATTTGTTGTAATCAACTTTATAGCTTTGAGTAAGAGGATTGATCGTTCAATACGCGTCGAGAGACTATGTCATTACAGTAGGTGTATCAAAGCTTGTCTTTGTCGCATGTTTGTGTTACTTGGAAATAGTTTTGCCATTATAGCATTATACAGTTTCTTACTTGATTAAAGACAGATGAATTCCTTTGTTTGAAATATATCCATGCAACTTGGGAACAGGTTTTCACGAGCGTAGCTTAGGGGCGGTTCAGGAGTTCGGGTTTATATAGTCCGCGTCTAACGTTAGTCCCGGCTTAAAATAGCCTGCGACTAAAAATTGGGTTCAAGAGTCCGAGCGTAAATGAGATAAGCTCGAGCTTAACGTAGCCCGAGCTTAAAGTAAGACTGAGCCTAAATAAGAGGGAAACGCTGGGAATTTGTTTGGTAACGTTGGCAGCGACAGAAAATACCTGCTAACACTGGGCGCATCGTGGCAGACTCTCCAGCGTCTATCTGTCAGTTACGTTATCAAACAGCTCTTTAAACAATATGATGAGGGTGGGGGGAGGGTGTTTATAACCCTGCTGACATCTGTGTCTTTGTTTTGGGTCAGTTTCTTTAGAAAACCCGTAGACGTGAGATGGCGTTATTCTTGTAATATTGTTTACCGCCCACCCCATGTTAAACGTCCCTATCCCGAGCGGCGTGTAAAGTTCTTGTTTACAAGCTGCATGATATGTAATAGAAGCTCCATGATATGTAATAATGCATGTTATTTCATTACAACCCGCTACTAGTTCGAGAAGTGGTCGCAAGAGCGCTAGTAGTCAGCGTCAGCTGTTTAATTTGAAACAATCAATTTTGCCATAACTGAGTTGTTGTTTTCGTACAAACGTAACCTCAGTTTATTGTTTTAATATAACGGCCTATTATAGTTGATGAAAATGAGTGAATCTGAAGAAAGTCTACCTTCAGACATAGAAGAAAGTGCTAATAAAGCTGTAGGTAATGTAATACCACTTAAGTCAAAACTAAGATACGAAGAAACGTACATTAAGTATCAAAATTGGTGCCAAAAGAAGGGCAAACTGTTCTAACTGTGTTTTCAACATATATAGCAAGTAAATTCGTGTAATTTGTTGTAATATTTGCCATTTCATAAAATAATAAATGTGTATTTAGTTGTAATGTCTCATTGTTATTTATATGCCTCGTTGTAAGAGGGGGGTGCTGACTTAGGGGGGGGGGGGGGGGGGAAAGTTGTGTACGTACCTAAAGCTGTAAGCGCCATGACAGCCTTGGGCTTTAACGCACTCGTGCTACGCACTCGTGCCCTCAAACTTCGCCCTCGGCTTGTAATTAGCGCTCTTACAGCTTAAGGTACGTAAATAACTATTACGCTATTATAAGGAGAAGAGAGGAGCTACTGGGTGACAATGAAAGAAAATGCTCTTCAAAACTCACCTGTTCCAGTATCTTTCCCACTATCTATCGGCATTGAACCTAGAGAAACCTAAGAGCAAACAACTGTTCATCTACTGAGTGAATCTTTAACGCAATAAACGCCGTTAAACTAAAACGTTCTCAAATTCTCATTAAAAACTATGCTAATCACTTCAGTTTATTTATTATTTTGTTTCTTTAATATTATATTATCTACTAGGGGAGACCCCTGCGTGCTTCGCACGCCAACACCCAATGGAACCTTCTAAAAACATACGTTATGTTTTATTTATAATACAGTTGTAGTATTAATAATAACCTCAAAACTAAGATGGTAAATAATGTTAAATGTTCAAACCAAATTATTTCTTATATTTTATAACAGCAGTTAAAAGAACCAGCAAAGCTCAGGTCTACACTTTAAAACCCTAACCTAAAAGCTAGAAATACAAAAATAATTGCTTCAAATTTTGAAATCAGCTGTTCATGGAAATATTGAAGCAAACATCTAATTATCTGTTATTTTATTCAATTGGTTGCTATGGTAATAAATGTAAATACATGTGTTGGTTTATCATTCCAGGCCTAACCTAAGATTTTTTCCGACTAAATTTACAAATATTAAAATAAAAAAAGGTTTTTACCGAAATGAATTATAGTCTATGTTACTCAGGGATAGTGTAGCTTTTTATTAGTAATACTATTTTTTCAACCGGTTCAGTACGTAGCGCCAGAGATTACCCCCTAATACAAACAAACAAACTTTACCTCTTTATAATATTAGTATAGATTAAATAATAATACAGTTTCCTACTAAACTATTTGTTAGGACTGTTTAATTCCTTTATTTTTAAAGTGTATTTTTATTTGTAAAGGAAAAGATTTTAAGTTTGTGTTTAAAGTATTTTTTGTTTCGTTATGTAAACTATTATATTACTAGCTTGTTATTACATTGCATATATGCATTTATATGAAAGTACATTTCTTTCGCCATTGCATTTTCCTTTTAATACGTTGAAATATTAATGGTAATACCTATCAATCAATACATAAGTTAAGGTAGTTTTGACTAATTTGTATCATATTGAGATTTAATTTGACCTTTTACGGTTAAAACTACGTAAAAAGATTGTTTTACTGGGTTACGTTACGTAAAGGGATAATGTAATTACGTAATGCAATATGTGTATGCCTCCTTATAAACGTGTAGTTCCTA
The DNA here is from genome assembly GCA_018207615.1 of Philaenus spumarius. NCBI lineage: Eukaryota > Metazoa > Arthropoda > Insecta > Hemiptera > Aphrophoridae > Philaenus > Philaenus spumarius. The sequence continues at coordinate 1,129,916 of JAGFPH010000006.1, forward strand.
TTACTAGTCCTTTCAAATGTTTATTTATTAAATAAGTTTATATACATAATAATTTTGTGCTAAATTAAGAAAGTTATTTTTATCCATAGCTGAGAAACAACAGTTTTTCTATAGTAACACTGTAAAAAACTATGAAAATATATTTTTTTATGTGATTTTTTTTTTTACCAATGTGTGTAGAAATTAATCCTGATGACGAAAATACAACTCTTTTTGCAATATTACGGTAAATAATCATGTAAATACTATTCTTTTTTTAAACTCCAACTTAAACCTGCCCTCCAGTGGGTTTAAGTTGGAGCTTAAAATCGCTCTTTTTTAGTCTTGGGCTTTTTTTTTACGCTCGAACTTGGTCTCCTGAACCCACGAGTTTATCTTTTAGACTCGGGTTTAAATCGATGTGGACTCCTGAAGCCGATTTCTTAAGCTCGAGTTTATCCCTGACACCTTTAAGCCGGGACTATCTTTAGTCCGAGTCTAACGTTAAACCCGAGCTCCTGAAGTCAATTTTTAAACTGCAGCTCAAATACCGGTTTGAACTGGTATTTAAGCCCGGACTAAAGATAAACCTGAACTCCTGAACCGCCCCTTAATATTGATAAAATGCACAGTGTTACTTTGGTTGCTTGACATCCTCGCTTTGTTTAATTTTCACCATGTCAACCATCACAAAGTAATTTGTAATGACAAAATAATCGGGAAGTTTGACTTATTTTTATCATCAGTACGGTTTTATATCTAATTACTCGACTAAAACGGCTATGAAAACTGTTGTTGAAAAGAATTTGATACATTTTGAAGACAAATTAGTTATAGGTGCACTGGCGCAGTCTTATTGTCCTGAAACATGGTTTTGATTGTTTTCACGAACTATACTTAATAGTAAATTTAAATTTTATACTATTAAAAACCACACTTAAATTAATTAAAACTTTGCATGGTCAATAATTAATTATGTTTCCGGTGGTAATAACATTATTGCTGGCGTGCTTCATGGAGCTGTATTGGTGCCATTTCTGTTTATAATATTTGCTAATTTATTTACAATGTAACATTCCGTGGCTCTCAGTTCTAAAAAAATGCAGATGACCGCTTTGATGAGTTCACATAAAAATATTTTGACTGTAAAAACTGAGACTTATAATTTCTTGCAACTTGCTCAAACTCGGTTAATAACCCTGCCATAAATGATGATACAACGGAGCACATATATTTTTCTCTCGATGATGCTCTTTTGAAAAATAATGAAACTTAAATGGTGAATCTTTGAAGATATGTCACAATCTTTGTAAACAAAATTTGGTTCAATATTTCGTGTAAGAAAACTGAAATATTATGTTAGCAAAGAGTTAACTTGTAATGTATTTTGGACTATTTCAACCACTATCATTGTACAATATTATGGTATGGGACAATTCCACTTCAGCTTATCGCGTGCATTTATCATAATAATACATCTTTCAGATAGGCAAGCCTTGTAAAGGAAGCTAGACTATATTTAACCTGCCCTCTATAGTACTTTCTGTAATGTAGTTTATGTTAGACATTATAAAGATGATTTTAATACTGTAGGTTCTAACCATACATTTAATACAAGACATAAACAAATCTTGTTACTCCTTACATTAGATTATGTAAATCTCATAATAGCTTTATGTTTAGCAATATAAATTATTCAACTGTTACATTTATGACAGTTGATTCAAAAGTGTTATTTCAAATTGACTCAAGACTGTGGAGTTTTACTCATTAAATGAATATATGCAGTGTTATTTATTGAATATTGTAGACTAGTTATTTATATGTTTATAAATGTTAATGTTTTATTTTTAGTATGTACTTGCAATTGTATAGAAACAAAATTTATTAAAGTATGGTCTTGCAATATTTTGACTTTTGCTTATTAAGTTGTAAAATATTTACCGGTAATAAAACACTTATTGAATCTCTTGAAGTAATTGGCCCTTTTCTGTTTCTTACGATGTCAAACCAATCACAGCTAATTTTGTCTTATAACAAAGTTATTGTTAAACTTTGTTGCATCGTTAGATATAACAAGTTTATACTATTAAATTGAATAAGTATAAATATTTGATATATGTATGCCTATAACATATCTCTAAGTTAATATTGGTAACAGTGGTCTCGTTAATATATCAATATAACCCTATTAACTATACTCATTTAGTAAGCAGCGCGAATGAAACTGAAGACAAAATATTCTGTGTGGAAGGTACTGCAACTTATACCTAATTTTTTAACTTCTTTAATTTATGACAGTTAAGACTAAAGAAAAAGGGAGAGCTGCGTACATCGCAGGTAAATCGGTCGCCAGTAACTAGGACCGAACCTACGCAACAGTGTTGGAAGTTCCTACTGCAGCTCTGGTCGACGCTTTTAGCCTCTCGGATACTCGCTATATTTCCTGTTACTTAAATATATTTGATTATAAGTTCATAACAATTACAATATTAACTTAATGATCAAAACATATCTAATAAACAAATGCAATGTTGGAACCAATTAAATAAATAACTAGACTAATAACTACAAACTGAAAGTACGAAAATCAAATAATACAATGACACAGTGAACTACCCTCTGCCCTTCACATTGTACAATACATTGAAGCAGCTCGCCAACGTACATTGCATTGTGATGTATAACGATGTGCTATGGAAATATTCCAAAGCTCATAGAACCGTGTTTCCGGCGTTAGACGGGAAAATATTTTTACTTAGTTCTTATAATCAATTAATTGTAAAACTCAGTAAATTTTAAAATTAGTATCCATGGTAACAAAAATGTAACTAAATCCACTGAAAAGCATTATTGACAGGTTCATATCATAATTTGTTTATAAACAGGGAAAGATTTTTTTCACTCGCAATAATTCTTTTTTGAAATTTTGTATAAATATTTAGGTTATACATTCCTAGTAATTTGTTATGTCTTAACGTGATTTGTACAGTGTACACCGGCACAGTTTGACAGGCCCAAGATTAATCTTGAAACAAAGGCAAGGTGATCTATTGTGACAACGATCTATGCGCACTAGCGAACAGAAGAGTCAGGTTCGAACCACAAGGGAGACAGGCTGTTTGATCGAATGGGGTATAATATATATTTAATTATCTAGTTAATTATTATAAAGTTCGGCTAATATTGTCCACGCGAGTCCTTTGTAGATCGATGGCCGTTTGGTGAGTCATGTCCAGTCCAGATATTAACAATTATTGGCAAATTAGGTCTGAAGAGTCGGCACCATTCATAACCTTAGTTGCTTAGTTGATTCCACTATTTGGTACATTGCAAGTTGCCGGTTGTCAAGATCCACGGCTATGTAGGCTATAAAGGCTTCTAAAATAGTAATGTTAACCTCTAGTTACGTGATGATCAAATATATGTCTTTCACGGTATGTACGACACATCGATAACTATTGTCAGTTGCAAGTCATGCGTCCAAAGTTGTATGTTACTTAAAGATAACATGTTGCGATGAAAGTGTTCAAAAAGTAAAATGATAACTATGAAGAACAACGACACAAGGGGAATTGAAACACAAACTGCATTGACAAACATAACTGAGCATTAGCGCCAATTAAATTAAAGGCTTTATTTATTTTTATATTAAGGACCTCATTATTTTGTCTGTCTGTCACAAAGTTAAGTTTCCGGAATAGATAAAAATATCACAATGCACTTTGGCATAGCTATAAAACACACTAAAAAACATTTATACCAACAATCAGAATTACAAAAATAATTTAAATTGCATTTTTTTGCTCAAAACCTTACATCCGAAATTATTTTAGTTTAAGTTTTGAAAAAAAAACCAGCGTTTCTTTAGGTATGTTTTAAGGATCCAAACAATATTGTGAAGAGATTATACAAAGTATATTTTATCGGTGTGGTTTAGAGTTGTCGCCTCCAATGTGTTTTCCTGCCATGGTCATTGTTATTAGTTAGATGGTTAATTCAGTATGTTGAGTGGTTCGGAACCCTTGGCACGCGAGTCGAACTCGCACTTCTCCGGTTTATTTCTTGTGATTATAAAGAACAAAAATACCGATCTGCTACTTAAATAAACTTTTCAATCCCTTCTACACAAACACTGACGGGTTCGAACCGCTGATCTCAAGCTTCAGGTACGCTAACGCCTCGGCTACAAGGTCGCCTCGTGCTAATTCGTAATATAATGCCTGTAGTCCGTTCGTTTTTGCCACACACTCCACTCTAGCCTTTCCATTAACGCTAACTAAGCCTTCTCTAACTCTCCTTCACTTTATTGAATCAAACATATTTTGGAAAATTGTAAAAACCTAAAAACGGACATTTTACACAAATCTAGACTAAAATCGTCCTTAATCTTTCGGGCGGCTCGAAAATGTTCATACGACTTTTTACAATATTTGATGTACTTTTGAAAGGCATTGTTGTGCTTTAATCATTTTTTTACTTCGTGACATTATGCCAATTCGAATGCAACATTATTATTGTAATGCAAACGATTCAAGTTTGAAACTAATCAAATTTCGTGGCACGACTTTGAATAAACATTTGCAGAAGCGTTAACGAACTTTGGTAGGGTGGGAACAACAGAAATGCGCCGCGCCGTGTCTTTGAAATAACTGTTGTTAATACTCAACACAAGTGATGTCTGCTAGTAACAATTGAGCAATCAGTTTGAGTATTCTGGTGATGTGTTTGTTTGATTTTTAATTTTAGGTTAGTAAATGCCTCTAAGATTATGTGTCCAGTTTAGTTTGCATATGTTATCTTTAGTTTTCGTTTGAGAAAAAGAGTTGATTTATATTTAAAGTTATATATTATTTTCTTTGTATTTAAAATATGGGAAATGGCTGAATACGATTTTTAAAGACATAAAACAATTTCTCATTCGAAACTAAAAACATAATGTTTTAGTTTTAGTAGTGCTAGTAAAACAACTACAAGTATTTAAGTGGAATACTTTTATTCTGATATTGGTTAAACTTTTGTGTCAAACAAATTACAGTATAGAGCTATGAACTTGGTTTTAGCTCGAACTTATTAGTCTACCTCAGTTGTGTTCTCTATAGAAGCGACAAACCCACACTGTGTACATTTTGAATACATTCTCTAAACCTGCTCGTCTATAGGTAACGTCGTAGTTCATTAATTTATATCAAACTAATTATTAATATACTCAAATTACAAACACAATTTCGTATTATTTCTATTGCTATTATAATAATTTAATATCCAATGTCAAGTATAAATATTATTCAAGTTTACCTTTCCAACCCTTATTTCATTATTACAATACAAGAACTTTTATTTAAATTCGGTAGATATGTATTATTATCTAAAACATTAAAAAAAGTCAAACAATTTCTACAAGTACTATTTATTTTATAACGATTTTTTTTTCAAAAACACATTCTAAATTTTTGTTCACAAAAAAGGTCATAAATAACGTAAATATTTTATAATGGTTTTTATAATATTTGGTAACGTAATGTTTAAATGCAAAACATTTTCTAAAAAGTTTGATTTGACTTCCCACTCGTCCTACATTGCTGATTACACAATCATTGACATGTAAGTGCTTTTTATTTCCCCAAAAATATTACTTTCAAATGTTGGAAAACAATCAAAATAGTGACAAAGTTGGACATTGTTTGACTTAATTAAATGCAAATATAAAACCAAAATTTTGTCAGTTTGGTCTGCCATTCAAAGTATTTGACTTTATAAGAATTTCAAATTATGTAAAATTTAAATGATATAGACCTAACAATCAACTTATATTTTTAATATTCTAGAAAAACTTAAAAATATACAAATTGTTGTATGTAATTGCGTTTAGCGAATTTCGTATGATGTTTCCAATCGAGCTATTTATACCTTCAGATTTACAATAAAATACAAAATGGAAAATGGACAGAAACATAATTGTTTTAGGACCATTATGTTTCTATTCACTGTTTTGTCACTTTCGCCATTAATGATTTTTGTAAAATTCAAAAACTCTGTGAATAACTAGGTCGAATTCAGGTTGATGTCATAATCCTTTTCAAAAAGTTGACTGATGCAATTCATTGGGGGAAGAGATTAGAACTACCAAGTCATCTATTTTACGAACCAAATTGTGAATGAAAGTTGAACACACCTTAAAGGGTAAACCTATTGAAAAATAGCGAAAATTGATCAAACATTTCTGAAAGATTTTTTACTTTCTATTCGTACCTTACAACTCTCTCAATGTAAAAAAAAATGCAAAATTAGTAAAACTTGTAGTAAAAAGCTTTATGACTCTATGTTTATGTACATTTTTAATGATAGGTTTGAATATAATTTGTGAATACCTCCCAGTCCAGGGGGATTGAAAAATTATGAACAATCAACCTCTTAAAACTCAATTGTAATACCTTTCTGGTAATTCATTAGCTATTTAAAACGAAAAATCACCTTCCAAAAACATTGAAAATGTGTTCATTATGTTGTTTAGTTTGAAAATTAATGTTTGTTTCTGGATAAAGTGTTTGGTTTATTTAAATAATCTTATAGTGCATTAGTTCAAATGATATAAGAATATAATTTATACTCATAACTTGAGAGGATTTCTAAATATGAAAACGTCTTCTAATAAACATTGAAAATTATTTAACGCCCTCTCCAGGTATTAAAAGAGATACTTTACAATTCAAAACTGTTGAAACAAAACTGTTTAGGTCGTACGGTTTCGTTTGTTTTGTTGATTGAAACAGTTTTTCATTATTCGCACCAACTTCTTTGCAAGTCTCCACAATAAAAAAACAAACCCCGTGAACAACTAGCGAGATATAAGAGCTTAAGACTCTATGCATGACGAAAATATTCAAATAATCGTTGTAATCATCAGTTCAATCGTTTTTAGGGAATCGGAAATTGGCAATAAAAACTGACTGAGTTTCAGCATTGACGTTTCTTTCAGAATAAAAACTCTAAAGTCTCAAAACATATTAAATATTTTTTTGTGTCAAACTACGCTCCTAATAAATACTTTGCGAAAGTAATCTCCACAAGTTCTAGGCTTGCAATGCTGAGTTTAGCCAAATTAACGTTTTAATTGCAGAAAAAATAATTCGTTTTACTATCAGAAACTGAAAATTTAGTTTCGCCTGAAACTTACTTATGTACAAGAATACCGTAGTTACAGTTAATAACTTTGTAGGGTGAAAGGTTAATGACTTTGCAGCTTTAAAATGACTCCTCAAAAAGTGTTCTACCAATAAAATTATAGTTTTGAAGATTTGTAAACATGACGAAATATTATTAAAAAGAGGAGGAGAAGGTACAACGATTTTAAATACTTATATTTCTGGTTTTTTACCTCACAACTATATAATAAAACATAAAAAATAGATTTATACATTTTTAGTAGGCACTCCTCTTAAACGCAGAGAATGAAGTAGCAATACAACCACAGTAAAAAAATAGACCTTAATTTCCGCACTTCTTGTTTGGAACGAGAAATATATCGCTCGGGGAATCGAAAACCGTTAAGCACAAGAAATAGAGGCAGTGCTACAAAAACGGCAAGATAAATTAAGAAACATTGCAAATAGGTTATCAAGGAATAAACTTAAGCACTGTTAACAGAGAGAGTAATGGCTTCCTTAGTGTAGTGGGGGATAAATTACAGATTGTATTGCATTAGAAGGGGATAATCTTTGTGTTGTATAAGGTGGAAGAAGTAGAGATATACAGGCTTGATAAAAAGTAATTTACACCTTAGATAGCGTGTTATCTGTACTAGCGTGTTTAATAAGTACCTACCATTTAATTAAATAAACTCAATATTCGATATCTAAGAAACCTTGACTGAAGTAGCCGCACTACAGCTAATAAGTGGGCTTTGAGGGCTTAATCAAAATATATAGTGTCCATTTTAACTGGACTAATATCGTGATCTCCAAAAGTACAAGGTTTACAGCAAACTCTAAATGCGGGACTTCGCCTAATTTTTAATTACAATCAAAAATATTCATTTAAAATTTCCGAAATTTGTATTCATTTTCCATTATGGCGACCAACATGACAATTTGTAATATATCATTTTAAAACTTTTTATTCTTGAACATTTTTTCGTTAACCGTTTAGGGGCATTTAAAAGTATAAATAATCAATGTTTATGGCTAGTAATAAATTTATCGCATACTAATCATGCAATATTATGTACATATTCGGTAAATCATTGTTTCTTATTGTTGTTCTTTGATATTTATTATAGCAGTTGATTCATTGATGGCAACAAATTAGTGCCATATGGTACTCTATAACTGTTAACACTATCAAACAAAGAGTAACTGTACAACCGCGACGGGTTCAACATAGCCTACATGGCAAAGTCTAGGAAATTGATTGTCCATACTCTTTGATTGTTTTGCTAGCTATAACATTCGGTAGGAAATTAAACAGATACAAAGTTTATTTATTAAACAGTACTGTTGTTGAGTTATTCTCATTTAAATTATTGGACAATTTAGCTCTGATTACTAATTTGATCCTAATAACTTTTAAGTGATTGACTTTATCAAATATCAAACAATTATTAAAATGTGATGTAGAGTCCAAAAACAAGAGGATAACTTAAAAAAACTTAAAAGTTAACCGCCAAAATTTGAAATTAATATTTTAATTGCCTTGGAAATTATGGGTTGTTTCCTATTTAGAGGTGTCCCCCACTTTATTAGTTTAATAAATCCAAATGGTAGAACATTTTAAAGACAACCATTATAATAGAGATACTTTTATTTTATTTTTGCATTTTCTAAAATTTTGACAAATGTTGCAAAATGAACGATCTGCGGGTGGTGGCACATGGACAACATTAAAAATATCGATTTCTAATATGCATATAATAAATCTGAATGAACACTTCAATTCGATGCTCGCCCTATTGCAGTAAATTCCTTGAAAATGTCACAGCGTTATGTAGAGTTTACCTGTTTGAGTATACAAATGTGGGCAATTTGTACTTAATAAAGGAGGTAGTATAAACATGTACTGTGGAAAGGCTAAGTGGTAATATCCAAGCTAAATGAATGTTGCGACCATACTGTTGACAATTCGTGTTCACTACATTGCAGCGTTTACATTCTAATTGTACTAGCATTGGGAATTGAGTGGGGGAATTGTTTATAGACTACAGACTATTGTGGTGCAGTTTGTAATAACATGGTATTTATGAATATGGCCAATTTAGTGACCATTTTATATTTTAGTTCCGTAATACGATTGGGGAAAACAGAAAATGCAATCAACAAAATGGTTGTCAAAAAGTCCGTATGTAATAAAGATCTTACACATTAAATAAGGTGTATATTAATTACTTTGTTATTAATATTTTGTTACGAATAGACTACTAATTTTATACAATTATTACTGTTTTAATCCAGATACTACTAAATGATACACATTACATGATTTTGTGTACAAGTTATAATCAATGCAGTTAAAGTGATTAATATGTATTAATACCAACTCATACTAGCTATTGCGCATAATTTCTAGACAGTGCGTGTCATGAATAATACATACTCAATCCGGTTAGTATGATTAATATTTATTAATACCAACTAATACTAGCTATTGTGAATAATGTCTAGACAATGCGATTAATCTATCTGTCATGAATAGTAACTACCAAACTCGGTTAAAGTGATTAATATGTATTAATTCCAACTCATAATAGCTATTGTGCATAATGTATAGATAATGCGATTCATTTTGAAGAGAATTACAAATTTAGCCAAATCGTACTAGCTATTATGAATAATGACTTAACAAAGTGTCTTTAATTAATTCCAGTAGCTGATGTGGCCATTATACATAATGATTAGCGAATATAATACTGGCAGATTAATCACTAGAGTCTTAACATAAAATTAATTTGTATTTGTATTACTGATTCTGTATAGATTATTTACGCTATACCATTCTTCATTTTAGAATCAATTTTGGGTTAACGAACTAGTAAATTACAAACTTTTCCCGAGCTTTCAAGCTATTGGGATTGATGTCAATTAAAAGTCAATAAAGCGAGTAAAAATGTCATCAGCAATAAGTCTTTTCTAAAAATGTTGTTAGAAAATAAAATAATAAAACTTTTGTATGATTTCATTCTCTACCTTTACTGTTTTGAAATTCGAAATGAAAACGTTTTGCCTATCACCAAAATAGTGTTGTACATTTTAGATTATGAAAAGAAATTCAAACCTTCTCTTTTTATTAGTGTACCCGGATAGCTGTTATTTTTTAAAGTTGTATTATAATGATAAATTATGTAGGTTTATGTTTTTATAATTGTTTATTTACCATTGCGTAAATGTATTGAGACCCTAATATTAGGTGCTACACCCTGGAAAAGAAACTTACATCTCACACACGTGTAACAAGTAAGGCAAACAACCTGTTCACTGTTCTAAAACAACGGGACTATCCTACACGGAACAGGGAAAACTTGTGTATGTTGTAAGAAATCCTTTTCTTTCTATTAAACTTTCTCTTAACATTATCGGAAACCTTTTTTAAATGAGTATGATTTTGTCTGAAGGGACTAATAATGTTTATTGTTTGTAATTTTATAAATACTTTTATTTCACCTTTTGAATTTTTCAGTTTTACCAAATAACTGGTAGCATTTAGCTTGAATACAGAGTGATATTTAAAATCGCGTACTAGTATCCAGGAGATGTCGCATCTCGGGATTCACGTGCTGAGAGATGCCCGTGCTTCGCTGCGTGCTTTTTTATTTCTTCGTTGACCAGTTCAACTTTGAGATCCCTGTGCAAGTTGTAATTTCTCTCAAACAACGGAACAACTATGCAACGGAGCACTTTATTTTAAAATCTTTGTACAATATTAATAATGTTTTTTTTAACAACCCCAGAGTTGAATCCCGTAAGCCCATACCTGCTTCAGTACAATCATAATACATATAATAAAGTTCCTGTCATTCCAATTTTAAATGCTTATAACTAAAAAACGAAGGAATTTTGCAGGAAAACAGACTAGATCATTGTTTTTTTTTGTGTAATTCAAATTGTATAAAGGTCCAAGATGGCGGACAAAATTAAAACCCACCAGATGTTGTTAAACATTTTAAAACCGCATTTCTTTCTGCGTCAAAATATTTCTTAGAAATGCAGTATAAAACCATGACTATACTTAAATAGCACCCTGTATTCAAGTATAAAGTCTTCCAGTTGTTTAGTAAAACTGACAAATTTTAAAAGGAAAGATAAGCATATTACACTAAAATAAAAATACGGGTTACATTATCGATTCTTGTAAAATTTTACTTATAAATCATTTATCGTATGTCTACATTCGTATTTACAAAGATTAAGTTTGATTTAATATTTCAATTCAAAGATGGCGAATGAATATTGAAAACCCAGCATTAATCATTTTTTTAAAGACAATATAGAACCACATTTATTTATTTTTGTCTCAAAATACTTCTCAGATATGCAGTATAAAGCTGTTTCCTTAAATATCAACCTTTGTATAATTACATTTTTTTCAAATTAACATTTAGAATGTAACATATAACCAAAACGAAAGCATTACAATAAAACATTTCTAAGACTACATCAAATGAAATATGTGCCGTCTTTGAAGTTCACAGTTATCTTATTTTGTGTAGGGGACGGAATTATCCAAGGCAAAAATGAGAAATTTTTTTAAGTTATATAATATTATAATTTATGAAAATTTTCCCTACATAACATTTTAGTTTGGTCATCGAGATGAATGAAAGAATAAAAATAATCCCCACCCAAACAAAGCAGTAGATTCAGTGCTCTCTGCCTCCCTCTTAAATTGTAGTTATATAAACATTATTTTTTCTCTTTCAATTCTAAATTCAGTCATAACAATACATTTCTCCGACGCGTGCAAATAATTGATGACTTTTTAAGATCACACAAGAAAGCTGGTTAATCAATGAAACCATTTCAGGTTCCTCTCTGTTAGAGTGCACACTTTTGTTTGTTCAATATTCCTCTCCGTAGCTTCTTTCCTACGAATTGACAGCTGTCTAAACGTCAATCACGTGACACCCGGTGTCACTGGGAACAGTGTTTCCCGTTTAAATCTAACGCACGGCGAGTGATATCTGCTGAATCGTTTGGTCCTATAAACTATAAACACTCACACACAACAACTTTTGGTCTCTTTCACACACAACAATATTGTGTTTAGTTAGTTTAGTTTTATAGAAGACTAGAGGACTTCGCTTCCTTCTTGCTTCGCTCGCCAACCCTCTCGGCGACTTGCGGCGAAGCAAATACAGATTATAATACATTTTCGGAAATGACGATTGATTAGGACAGAGGCAATTGGATCGGGTTAGGGTGGTGGGAGGAGCTAGATACTAACGCATGCGCAGTAGGACCAGAGATGTGTACATGACATGATTTGTTTTTATACAATAGAGAGAAACGGTTTATATTTTAATGAACATGCGACAATGTTTGTAACTGTACCCACTTCTCGAGGGACCTTTGTTATTGATGCAGCGCTTGTAAATAATATAGATTTTAAAAGCTATAAAATGTGAAATAATTATTTTTAAATACAAATTAGGTTAAAAAGAGATAGCTGAAAGGTAAGCATTTTTATTCCTAATCATTTGTAAAGAGTTGTAGATAATATAAAGAGATATGTTTTTATATACAAATGATTTTAAAAGCAAGCGTTTCACATGCTTTTTACTATTACGCATTCACGAAAAGATGCATTTGCGTGGGAGCAACACAGAGAATATTTTGATACTCATATAGTATCATAATTCTGCTCTTTTAGGATAGGTTCTATGTTGAATTGTTAAAGTTGATCAGCTATTAAAAACATGCATTAATAATATGTTTTAGTTGTTATAGCTGTCTGACTGTAGTTTTTAATTACATTTCTAAAATTAGGTATCATTTTTTTTAAACTTCATAAAATTGTGGTTGCGATTAGTTTGTAAAGCTTCAAGGTATAAACATTTTCAAAGCGTTTTACACGGTTAGCTTTTTTTTTCAAAGTTATACAGCTGAAAGACTTTATTGTTGACATGTGTTTCTTCATATGCATTAAAATAATATAAGGTTTGGAAGTAAAATTATATATAAACAATGCTCCCATATTATTCTAATGATGGGAAAATAAAGTCTAATAAATTATAAATTTGTTGTAAACCACTTCATCTATTATGCAAAATAAAAATATATTCCAGGAATGTCAAATGTTTTCTATATATTTTTCATTTTGACATGAAGAGAACGTACAGAATTATTTTAGGAGAGATACTATAAGTGTTTTAAAACATTTTTGTTTAAACATCTTGTGTGATACAATACGTCCCTTTTGAGCAGTACGGTAATTTAATACTCATAAAATTCATCTTAAATTTGTTTAAATGTTTTTAGCCGTTATGAAGGTACGGTAATAATCACAAAACAAATTTGATCATTAACAGTTTTTACTCTTTTAAAAATGTATTAGAATAGTAGTTGATCTATAATCTGTAATTAAACAAATCACATACAAATTATTTCATACACCCACTATCAGAATCAAATTAGAAATCTAATGACGTAAATAATCTTTTGAACCATTGTCGGACGTCTTCCACAATGGCAAATATTGTAAACGTATTTAAAACTGAAACTCTAAGTTGGGAAACCATCCCACTATGCAGCGCTCTGAGCTGAGTAAAATAGTGGCGTAGGCCTACATTGGCACTTCAAATATTACACGTTGTTTTGCACTTTTCATGGTGTGCAATAAATTCTTAAATCTTTTCTGTAGATAATCGGTTATGGGTTTTATGTATCCCTTCTGTACATTTTTTTATTTATTTCTAACATATATTTCTGTTTATTAACACAATATTTATAGCAATTAATTTAACGTGTATCCTTTTTTGTATATTAACTAGATACATACTAATGCTGTTCATCCTTAAAAGTGTCCTTTATGTTAAAAGCTTCCTCTGTACCCCTAGATAGTTGAAAACAAGAGTTGCAAAGAAAAAACAAGGACATGAGGAATTGAGGAAGTAAATAAAGAAAACTCCTGTTAGTGGTAGTACTGAGCCAACATCTAGTTAGCAAGTGTAGATTTTACGTGTGTAAAGATTTTTCAGGCTTCGTGCTTACAAGCAAAGCCGTTTGGTATATAAATAGTCCAATCAACGAAAAGGTTGTTGAAGGAAATGGAAGGAATACAATTTTGACTTTGGGACATTGTTTGGAATAGTTACGAGGTAGTAGTAAACGTACTAAAAGTCCCCACTCCTAGCAGAGGAGCATGTAGAAGTTTTCCTTTTTCGGGTTTTCGCTTTTATCTCGGATACTATGAGTCTTAGCGATAAGACCATTCGATACAAAATTAAAGCTGACAAAATGTGCCACAAGATTGATTCTAAGTAAACAATGAGCTGGACTTGTGAGAAAAATATAGATGAAATAAAACAATAACACACAATCTCACAACAAATACGTTTAATAAATCAAACGCGTTTCAACGACAAAGTCGCCATCCTCAGTGATAAAGCTACCAAAGCCAAAGTACAACTGAGTTTTAAGCCAATATTTACGTATTTATATGTATAAATAGTACGCAATATTTATTTTTATATATAATTGGCAAATAAAAAAATATATCTTTTATATCATTTATTTTTAGGTTCATAATATGTAGTTCTTAAAAAGTAATATTTTTGGTGTCGTTGACAACAAAAATCTATTGGAACCACTTTAAAAGCTCCATCTCACAGCCCTACAGATAAACAATGACTTTATATGATGAAAACTATTTACAATAGACGGCATAGAATAAACAAAGACGAAACAGTTTCTGCAGGCTTACGAAACTTTCATAAACTTTTAGAGATGACCTGTTGTAATTTGCAGGACATTGTTCGTCAACATCTAAACTATAATTCGTAGACTAAAGAAACTCTGTAAAAATACGTTTTCTTACAGATATTTATTTATAAACAAAACGAAAAACTTTATTTTTAGTTTAACTACTTGAAAACAGGAACAAATCAGGACGGCGGTCTTGCATAATGTACAGTTGCATGCTTATGGAAAAGTTCAAAAATAAAACCGCCATTAGTAGTAAAAACACACTCAGTTCGATGCATTTACTGGTTTTTCAGCCTATGATGACGTACACTGTACTTCAATGAAAAACTCTATACGTCCATTAGCTGTCAACCACTGTTTGTTTTACTTCGACCCTCTTACCACAAAGGTCTGGTATGCGTTATGGTCTTTAAGTTTAGTAATTCGTTTAAGATTTAAGTCATGACATCCAAGGGATAGTTTCCCAACTTCAAGTACTCGTTAAAAAATCATAAAATATTTACTTCAGATTCTCCTAGTGTTGTATAATTATTTAGATCTATTATTATAACTGGTTTTATTAACAAACTCACAAACGTTACGTTTACAATTCAAATGACAATATGTTACGAAAGTGTCACAGCCGTTTGCGTTTAAACAGCAACGTTGCATTTAAGAGACATCTGTCACGAATACACGCGTCTAGAATCGTGATCTTCTTGACAAACATGTAACATATAACAATCTGAAGCGTAGCTTGCTCACGTTATTTCAACTTGTCACCGTTGTGCGTTGTCTTCGACAATTACTGCTGTGTCTTACCTCGGATCTGTAAACTATGTACGAAATATCCATTCAAATATGAAAATGGTTTCCTCTTTAGGAAAATGGTTCTCCATGCTTTTAACACCAATTTTGGGTTAACTATAGTCTGGACAGTATTTACACTTTTAGTAAAATATATTTTAATTTGTTTTGTTTATTTATGGTTACAGCCTTATTAGCAAGGTTTGTTCATATATTTAAAAAATAATATACATAGTGATTCACTAAAACTTTGGGAGAAAACTTTATGTAAAAATGAAGAATGTAAACATAAACGAATTTAAAGAATGTAACTTTAAAAACTAAATTTGGTTTTAATGATGATCAATATAATTTTTTTTAATATTTCAGATTTTTCGGCAAAACCTCAATGTAGGTCTATATATGTTTACAAAAAAACTTTATCCTACAACTAAAACTTAATTATAACTCTGAAAAAATCCAACACATTTACATAAGACCATAAGGTAACATAAGAAGTTAATTGTGCCCTAAGTCACAAGATGTTTGAAAGAAAATTATGATAGTCTATTTTACATTTCTGTTTTTGTTGTAGACTGCGTTATCATTTGCACTACAGAAGACATGTAAATCAACAACTTTTTTTTAATTCTTTTCAAAACTATTTCTATAAAGTTACAATATATTTGAAATTAAACTTTTAAAAGACCAAAAAAACAAAAACAAAAACCAAATAAAGACAATAATTCATAAAATTTTTATTTTTACGAATTTATTTTAAACTCATGGCTGATAGTTAACTCCTGGAACACAATTCCTTAGTGTATCTCAACACTGATAAACGTTTGTGATATTTTATATATT
>JAGFPH010000006.1:1153644-1164682 GCA_018207615.1 Philaenus spumarius
AAAAATTGTTTATCTTATATCCCAATGAACAAAACATATCAAACTAATTGAAAATACATGTAATGATTCACTTTCGTGAAATAAAAGATGAAAGAAAATGAGGGCGAAACATTAATATTTATGTAACATAGTGATGCAAAACAATTCCCCGTAGCGAAGCACGGGTATTTAGCTAGTAAATTATAATTGTGAAATTTTACCAATTGGTTATTTCTATCCCTATTATGGAGTTTCACCAAGTACCAACTGTTTTTACTTTAAATTCTTTTAATTACATATATGTTTTCCCTCGATTTTTCGTTTTCCTGTTTCGAACGTTGAGAGAACAATTCTCTTGTTTTTTATAAGCTTTATTTTTGTTTATTACAATTTGTTTGATAAAACGTAAGGTTTTCGAGTTATTCGTAAAACTAATTGAAAAGCATGCAATTTTTAAATGAAAAATAAGCAAATCAATCACGAATAACTAAAAACTATTGACTTATCGAAATAATTTTATAGTAAACGTTTTGCTTGGAATTCTTTCTTCTACCGATTGCAGTGGTTATTTTGAATATAATAATTTCCACCTCGAGACCCCCAGGATAAAAACCCGCACGGCACTAGGTCACATTTGTTCCTTGAGCTATTCTCTAATTACTGTTCATATAGTACGTTAATCGGTCTTTTCCGAAAGAATTCTGAGAGGAAACCCGCCATTCACTGGACTAACTACAACATAATTTAATTTAAAAGGTGTTGATTGTAAACATAGACATGCATTTTATTTTTTTAATTTAACCTATAATTAATTGCCTTCAATACAATTATGTAATCCAATTAAGTTTCTCATTAATCATTAACAATTTTATGTAATTTAAATTGACTTTTACAAACTTGCGTCACCATTCAGTATAGTAGTTAAAATATTTAATTATTTGTTATTTAATTGTTGTTACTTCATTACTCATTTCCATGAAGTAATGAATATTTGAATTATTCATTCCAACTAACCTAACCTAACTAGAGAGGTTATTGAATTTCAGTTTAGTTTTTGTACCAATTAAAGCTCAACACATTATTAAAATATGGACTTAATTATTTATTTCAACGAATAATAATATTCACAGAAGATCATGATTATAGTTCGGTTCAATGTTAACCGTCAGTAACAACAGACAGTGCTGGTCAGATTTAGATTATTTTTCATTACGAATATTTTTGGTTGTATTCGTCAACCGAATCATTGGTTGTGACAAAAGGGACGTGAAAGACAGGCACAATAAAAGGGAAATGTATTCATATTTATGATGAGATTCGTTGATATCCAATAACCAGAGACAAGAATATGAACACTTGGTAGTGTTTGAAACATGGGCTGTCACCCAAAAAGCATTCAGAATGAAATTTCATGGTCGAAAAGGTTAATTTAGAAGAATATTTTGATTGCTTAAGGGTTTTCTATACATTGCGTAAAACAGCAAAAATATGCACTTCATACTAACGTGTTTCGGACGCCGTTTGTCAACCTAAAAAGTTGTGAAAAATCTTAAATTGTTCTTAAAAAGGCTTTGTGCTTTTGTCTTATATCTCATAATTGAAAGAAATCGACGGCAACTCATTTTAATCAACAGTTTAACTGAGTAAAAATCGATGACTTTTAACGCATTTTTTGGGAGTTTTAAGCAATAATTTCCATATTTTAAGCTAACACGTAAAAAATATAAAGCCTCCTTATAACTTAAAGTAGTTTCCCAGATTATTAATTTATACATAAAATACGAAACATGTTATTACGAATGCATGTTTCAATGATTTTGCGGCTTTAGTCAGACCTTTCGTATTGAAATCATACGGTACAATCGGGAGGTTTCTTCACGGTAAAGAAGAGCCTTAACATTTTGACAATATACGAGTAGGAATAATGATGTGGAGGATCGCCTTATAAAGCAAAAAACGAAAGCCAGTAACTAAGCACGAGTTTACGCAACTAAGTTGGAAGTTCCAACAACCAGCAAACTAAAAGTACGTTTAACCACTCTGCTTCCCAATTTAGAAGGAGTATTTTTTGGCAGAAAGTTCATAATATTTGAATGACGTTACCTTTTTTGAAAGGATGTCTTAAACTTGAATAATTAATGTTGATAAAGGAAATATAATATTTTAATTTTCCTCCTCCCAATGTGGAACAAAATTAGAAGTTTCTTTGTCAGGGCAATTAAGACGCATTTAATTAAAACGTAATAGCCCTTGTATTAAAAAGTTTCTGTTTTTTATTTCATGTATGAAGACAAACATGAAACGGCGGATGTTTAGCAAGTTTTAATAAGTGACCGAACAATTCAAAGTCAATTTTCACTTCCTGTTGACCTTCTTTTAGAAGGACTACGCTTTGAAAATTATTATTTAGGATTTTCCTGTAAAGATCGGCTGCAGAAAAAATTGTTTTCGCTATTTTTATTAGGTAGAAATTAGTAATTATCTAACTAAGCAACCCCATTTTAAGACATGAATGGACCGGGTTTAGACGGAACATAGAATAGGGAAGTAAAAACTAGATTTGACATCATACTCTATGTTTAATTACTTATTAATGTATGTATACATTATAATGTGCTATTGTAGGAAGCTTAATGTAAATACAAAATTTATATTTTGAAACAAATAAACTAAATAAATTACGTTAAAAGAAATGTAAAGTTTCGAACCTGTAATGGATGTAAATCAAAGAGTAGTTATATACTTTCCTTCAGCCAATGTAATTCTCCGAATTTATATTGATTTAAGAATCAAGTTAAATGTTTCAACAGATTGTCAATAAATATTTTTAATGCTAGAAAACTTGATGGAAATCTAAATTTAAATCATAATTATAAAGGCACATCATGTTGGTAAAAAATTCACTAATTCAATCATTAATGGTAAATAGTTAAACAGTGTGCTAACAATATTATTAAAATAAATAAACAGACTAAATTCAAAGTAATTTATGTACCAACTGCATTTTCACATACTTTTATCAGGGAATATACTTTTTAACATGTCAATGCTAAAATGTTAAAGTTCAGTAATTTTGCCAATAAAGCAATTATAACTGTATGCATTAATTATAAAATGTCGAAATCATAAGTTTATAATTTAAATACAAAATGTTATTTTACTCTCTATGCTCAAAAGTGAAATAGCACTTTTAATTATTACAGCCGATGAACACGACATATTTCGTATAGTATATATCATATTATTAATGTTAGTGTAACAATTTTAAATCTTTGGCGATCTGAAGGAGTGTCATTTTTAATGGAACAAAATTTCCAGCTATAGTTTTATTTTTCTCAGCTTTATATTTCAAATTTTTGCTATCCCCAAAATGTATTTTGAACGGAAAACACACCCGCACACAAAACGGAGCCTGTTAGAGGTACGGGATAGAAAAAGTACACTTCCCACTAAAATATAACTGACATTTTTCTCTCCTTTCTTTTAAAACAGAAAAAGGGGGGGGGGGGAGAAATATCATACTTTCGCACGTATACTTATATACAAGACGCGCACACCTTTTGGGATACAGTAAAGGTGATATAGAGATCCGACGAATATTTGAACATACCCCAATATCTTCCATCCTTTTTAACTGTTCAATGGAGGTGATTCCTTGTTCTGAAGAAAGGATAGAGAGAGAGAGAGAGAGGATTACCCGAGCGTGAAGCGGAATTAGCCGAAGAGCGTTGCAAGGTGAGGTGTTCCGTACCTAATCATCTAATTTAATCCCCAGATTTCCCTTTCTCTCTGCTTCTGCGATTCACATCTAAAGATGTCACACAATTAAAATGTTTACAGAGTTTAGTTCTATCGTGCATAGCTTAAACATTATTTATTCCATTTATTATTATTATAAGTGTAAAATTAATTATCAGTTATTTTTATTTGAGGATGATACCTCTAGTACGATACGTACAATCTGATCAAACAAAACATTTTGAACGAGGTCAAGGGATTACACTTTTCTCGATTGCAGAAATAAAAAGAGGGTTTATCAGCCTAAATTGAACAAAACATTTTTGTAAAGAAGATATTGCAAAATTTATTTGGACTTCCTAGTGAGTTAAAAAATTATATTTGACTATAGAAACATTTTCCACCAGTTTATATTGTATTTTATTTGAATTTAATCGAAATTTGATAGTAAAGGAAATGTACTATCGAGACGATTGAAAATGTTTACAAAAATTATACAAAAATATTACAATAATCTAACATGGACAAATTTGTTATTGTTCTCCGGGTATTACACTTTTCATAACGTAAAACGTAATCAATGTTAATGAGTAATCTCTAATTTTTGTGAGTTTCATCCATCCAGAGGGATATTATATTAAACACATTAATTAGGAATCCACTCATTCAGTTGTTTTGTTTTTGTAATTGTATTTAGTACAATTATTTTTTTATGTTGGGATACTTCCAGAAAATTTTATTTTGTCAAAAGGGAATTTTACTTTTTATTCGCCATATTCAGACGCAATTTAATATTTGCTGGATATATTGTAAGGTAAAGAATTCAAACTGTGGAAACTTAATATCTAATGAACCGATTTATATTTTAGTTTACAGAAAAACAATCAAAATAAGTTTTCGTAAAATCCTTATACATAAAAATATTGACAGGATTATCTTTAGAGTGAAAACACAATGGGCTATCATCGCCTAGAACAACATCCATGTTCTCATCCTGATTCGAACCGGCGAGCTTCAGCTTCCAAAATAGGAACGATACCGCCACAACGATACCGCAATTGATAAGAAATGGATTGCCCTATTGTCTATACAAAGTTATAATCCCGTTATTTTTAATAATTGTCAATCCATTTTCGACAACTCTCGATAAAAAATTCACCACCGGTATTTAAGCATTCAATTATTGACAGAACAGAAATTCACGTTCTCATAAATAATTACAATATTCATTACATTTGCGCTGTGGAGGCGGGGAAGCGTAGAGGGTGGAATTATGATTGGATTTTCTTTCCGACCGCTTAATATAGATTTAATTTATTTAAAAGCTTTACAACCTCTCTAAAATAATCAATACTTAAAATTTAGATTTTAACTCGCGGCTTACAAGGGGAACACGATTTAATCCAGTGGGAGGTTTAAAATGTTAAAATGTTAATTGAGAAGGCACGCAACGGACAAATTGTTATACACATGTGACAACCGTAACTACCTGAGTATATGTACAGAGACTTTATCTCGTCAGAATTGTCTCCCTTGTAAAATTAACACGGAAAGTTATTGCTCGCGAATATGAACTCGAGAGTAATGTACGTTTACTACAGCTGAAATAATGCAATTATTTCCTAAAGAAGATTGCTTCTTTAATATATGACGAGCTGGTATAACTTGACTCATCTCCGTCTCCCTGGTTCGAGCTCTTCCTTGAGTGCCTACAGGAGCATTACATCCATGTACTTCATTCACTTACTCCGTCTTGGAATCCTTCACTTATTTAAGCTCAAGTTTTAATCATGCTTAATAATTCTTCAAGTATATTGTTGAAGACGTACTAAGCTGTTCAGAATATTAGAAGTGCGTTGACTTATTTATATTAGATACTAAATGTACTGAATTCTACAGATTAAATGTAATCAAGTCAGTGTAAATGCAATAAATTATATTTACTCTAATTCTTTAGTTTTCCTTTTTCATTGCATTATAACAACACCATTGTTCTTTAAAAACATGTTTTCTAACTTAAAAATTTAGATTTAATGATATATAGGCTAACAATTTGTCACTCTCTTCTTCATGAACTAAATAATCAGTAGAATTGCGAGTTTAACCAGAAAGCCAAGAATTCCGGGAGGAAATTTTAATACACCTCCTCGCCATATCGCATCACGAAAATACTAACAAATATAATAATAACGTTTATTTAATTCTAATAAACATATTAAATCAATTTAAACAGCGTATAATACAAATTTAATGGAGCAAATTGTAAAAAAATACCTTAAAAATAAAGCTATTTTACAACTTATTTCTCTCTTATATAAACTCATTTTTGTCATTCACGCAAAAGCTCTTGCTCTACTGCGCATGCGACAGAGTCTTGGTCACCGCTACCCCACCAGCCTACCTGATCCAAGTGCCTCTGTCCGATTATACAAAAATCTGTTTACATTAGCTTCGTCGAGAGTCACCGGGAGATAAGGGAACGAAGTGCCTCTATCCTCATCCATAGTCATTTCCTTGAAAATATCAGAGTAGAAATTAATATGTTTGCATTGATGAGGGAAGCGTTGATGACGGGGTGGAGCCCTCTAGTTAAATATATAAGAATACAATCATATTTGATGATTGTACACAACACTATAAAATTACTGTATTCCTCTATTCCAATGCGTTTAGGAGAACCGTATAGTTACTTCATATACTATATTACCATCTAACCAATAACAGTAACCACTAAGGTAATACATTTTAATAGATGGGGCCAATGAAGAAAATAACGGTTTTAAACTCTAATAGGCCTATCATTGTGCAGAGAATAAATGAAAATATATTTTGTTTGGTGTCTTACAAAACGTTTGTATCTCTATAGTTTTTATGTAAGTTATATAACACTAAACACTAATAGTGTTATATAACCCACTATATAATAAAACATTGTTTATGGACAACTTTCGAAAATATAGTTGGGGATGGCTTTTTGAGAATATCTTGAAT
The DNA here is from genome assembly GCA_018207615.1 of Philaenus spumarius. Lineage (NCBI taxonomy): Eukaryota > Metazoa > Arthropoda > Insecta > Hemiptera > Aphrophoridae > Philaenus > Philaenus spumarius. Next base: position 1,160,353 of record JAGFPH010000006.1, read on the forward strand.
ACTATACATCACAAAATTATTAAACAAATATTTTTGATGTCTTTAAAATAAATAAAGAGAAATATCATAAAATTTGTTGGGGTACCAAACTTAAGGTTTATTTGCAATTAAAATGATGGGTTCTGAAACTTTTTTTCGTACGAAAGACCTACTTTAGATTCTACATAGATAACTATTTGATTTATCATTATTGGAAGTCTAGCAGCAGGTTATTACATAATTTTACATTTGTTTAGTCATTGATCGCTATTTAGAAAAAAAGAACGAAGAAACATATCACACGTAGCAATGTTTTTAAAAAAAATAGTAAAAGTTCATCAACAACGTAGACGAAGTGCAAATATTATTTCTTTTAAATGTTTGCGTTTATTTGCAAAATACTTGGTATAATGTATTCAGGGGCTGAATATTCTAATCTCCGCCCGTTATAAGAGCACAACTAGAATGTTTTTCTTCGCCTAATATACGCTATCAAACGACTAACGAGCTCTTATCAGGATTATTTTACCTAGCTAAGTAAGATGCAAATAAAGTTACTAACGAGAAATGATAACGCTATCTGTTTAACAAAACCTCTAACAGTATACAGTCTTACACTTTAAGAAGAAATTGACGCAATTAAAAGGACTGTCTTACTCTGCATATGAGCTATAATACCTGGGCCATATTCTACAACTGTATGGACAAATAATTACAAGTGAATTCACTAAAGTAAAATACTAGCATTTACCCGCGGTTTCTCTCGCACATACGAATAAACGGGTGAAGTGATTACCGGATAAATATTAAACCTTACCATTACACGTAATTAAAAGAACGATTTCAGGTCCGCATTCCTTGGAGAAAAAAGGCAAGTGAGTCTCGTCCAAATTGATCTATGTGTCCCATTTAGGCCAACTTACATAGTAAACTATGATCCAGGGATCGCTAAAAACCGCTATTCCCGCCAGTTTCTTGATTATAACTCCCGAAAGATTTAATTTAGTAAACAGGTTCAAAGGTGTATTTCACATCTATGAGTAAAATGTATATCTACGAAAAATATAATTTACCCTTTAGGAGCAAATAATTAAATTGCAATTGTTTTTCCTTCCTATATAAAACTTAACAGTTTCAGGTCTATAGTGTTTTAGCAAGTGTACGAATTATTTATTTTTAAGGATAGGTCCCATTTCATCTCTTAGACTCAATGCTAATGGTTTTTCGTTTTAGTATATCACCTATAAGATTATAAGATTAATAGGTATAATATTTCATTTCTCTAGCTTATGACCCCATTTAACCACTTATATGGTAGTGGCCCATCCAACGGTCTGGGCGTTAATAGCGAACACACAATAATATAGATTGGACCATAAACACCCATATACTTTTCTTCTTTATATTTGAAATAAATATATAGTGTTTCACATAATGTTAACCTTTAACTTGCCATTATTGCTCCTTATGTAACAAGACGCAAGTATAGTCTTAAAAATTATTAGCATTAATAGTTTACATGTACAGTAATTAGTAACCAGTTTTGTACAGGTGAATAGATTTTGTAAAACAGAATTATTATAAATATAATCAAGCTTGACTCGTGAGAAATATGATTATATTAAACCAATTAAAATCTGTTGACGTGTTTCCAATAAACATGATTTTTGTTAGTTTGATGTTGAAGCCTTCAAACACTCTTAAAAACAAAAAAACTTACCACAATATTTTTTTTCTAAAATAAAAAACGCAAAACAAATTTCTTACAAAAATACGTTATTTTGTCAAAGTCTTCATCTTCAATGACACATGAGCTACAACTATGTTTTCTTAGTTATAATTTAGTTATAGTTCATTTGCCCCTGAAGATGACGACTTTGTCTTTGAAACGCGTTTGACAATTAAACGTTGACAGTTAAACGTTGACAATTGTGTTTTGTGTTTTTAATTTTAGAAAAAAAAATGTAGTAAGTTTTTTTGCTTTTAAGAGTGTTTGAAGGCTTCAACATCAAACTAACAAAAATCATGTTTATTGGAAACACGTCAACAGATTTTAATTGGTTGGCTATGGACCTACTTTAACAGCATTTGTTAGTTTGTCACTGAAAGTACCAAATATATTACCAACTCCAAACATTAGCTCAATGGCTGAAAATCATATTGACTGAATAAAATAGTTCATAACTCTCTTAGTATGTACAATATTAAATCAGTCTATATTTATTGCAAACCGTCAAAATGATACATAATACTTTATATAATTAAAGCAAACAAATTAAATACAACAGCCTTTATTGAAAGGGATGGCCAAAATGAGGTTGCAGAACAAAAATTTAATTACTCCCTGACTAGACATATGCCAGTTTTAAATTGTTATAAATCTTCTGAATACTATCAACATATTTTGTTGAATTTTTTTTAAACTGTCCATAAATCTTCTAAACGTTAAACAATTATTTTGACAGAAACTTTTTCTGCTAACTGCCCCCTTAGCGCAAGGGATAGAAAAACATAAGGAATAGACGTAAACAAAATTCATAAGGCCGTTAGTAGTACAAGTGTTAAATCCGTTCAAAGTAATCCTTATAAATATTATAAAAAGACAATTATGTCGAACAATTTTTGATACAACCCCAACCCCCACCCTTACTGCAAGTAGTGGCTGAAATGAGATTGCAGAACAAAAATGCACTACTTTTTCAGAAGGCACTTTCTTTAGCAGGTTCGAAATATTGTAAACCTTCTAAATCATTTGCCAGAAACTTTTTATTTTTGATAACTGCAACTCTTTGCGCAAACAACGAATATATGATTTTCGTTCTAAGTAAATGATAGGACATAGAAGCTTCGAATTTTACCAGCACATAGGCCCTATAGGTCAGGCTATTTCATTTAGGTTAATTCTACTTCTAAATACACTCCGGTAAAACTGTGACAATATAGATATAATTTCCATAGAACCTCTGGTTAAATTTAGGTCTTCTGTTGAACGTTCTATTTAATCCGATTTTAAAACCATAAACGTAAATAAATCTTGTTTCAAAATGTAGCTAACGCGAATTTGTGAGTACCTGGTCTAAATTACTCACCTCCTACGATTGGTCGTTGGTTCAAATATTAAATTCATAGAACTCACCTGTAACAAAAAAAAAGAAGAAAAATGTAAACTTTATAAAATATTACTGCAGTAATTGCGAACATTTTTATTTGCAATTAAATGGTTACTATTATACGTTATTAAGTTAATTAAGTTTTGTTGTGTTGTTACCAGTTATTTTAAGAATGTTATTTTGCTATGGGAAAGGGATATATATAAGGCTAAATGGCTGGAAAGCTGAGCCATGAAGTTGAATAAGGTTGAAAGATTGTGAGCAATAAATAAATAAATAAATAAATATTATACGTTTGTAAAAGACGAGACTGTTAATTAGAAAGACATTACATTTTACGCTTCACTAAAAATGTTTAATTGTTAGGAAAACGTTCACGGTATTCAACTTTATTGTACCAATTAAAACACGAAATGATCAATGTAGTTGAATATATTGTATGTATATATATATATCGTTTTCCAGAAAAATCACTGGAAACAGCTATCAGTATCAATCTGTAATTTGTTAAGCATAAAAGGTTTTACACTTCTGACTTAAATAAGACTTTGATACATATAGAGAGAGATTACTTTAAGGCCATGCAAAAAAAAAAGAGACTGCACAGAACAACAAAAGATGAAAGATAAACAAAGTGTGAGGAAAATAAAAAGTAGAAAAAGCGAGATAAGGATGGCAGTGTGAAATATAAGAATGCAGCAGAGAGAAAGGGGGAGGGAAAGTGAGAGGTAGATAAATAGAAAAAGAAAGGTCAAACTAAAAGGTAGAAAGGTAGAATGAAAAGTGAAGGATAGAGAGAGATAGTACAAGTTTTAGAGAAAGAAGTGTTACAGCATTAGTTTAAAAATAATATTTGAAGACTACATAAAGTAAAAGCGGCCATTACATTTTGCTTTCAGTAATTAACCTACGTTGAAAGAAGCGAATGAAAAATCATGGAATTACTTCTATATCCCACAAGCTTCGTCAAGCTTCTACCCAAACTCCACTCTAAGTTCTTCACCCCCTGTGTCACGGTGTACGTAATGGATCCATTAGACACAAATTTATCAATCCCCTTGACCTCCCTCCTTGTATTAACACCCTCTTGTAAGACGAGCAACACTTAGGTTCTACAAGTAGGCTACACTATTGTATCTCAGAAATATCACACGATTGGTAATTCAACTCTAAATACAAATTTGTATAATTCAAGCACAACTACATGAAAACAGCATTTATGGTTTACGTTTTATATATCA
>JAGFPH010000006.1:1165548-1208266 GCA_018207615.1 Philaenus spumarius
CTTTCTTTTTTCTTTCGAGGTACGGAACGCTAAAATGAAAAGAAACTATTATAGTTTCATAATATAATATGATTAAATTGTTTATAATCCACAATTGTAATAAATAATACTATTATAATAATAATAAATATAAAATATAATGAATAACTAGCTGGTAAACTTGTACTCTCCCCAAACACCACCCTATCTACTTACCAAACATGAACTCCAACAAACTTCCAATAAGCTCTTAATGCCATCACACGCCTAAGACGACTTCAAAATTTCAATTTCACGAGATTTATTAATTTAGAGGCAAGACGGTGTCATCACTGCTTCGTCTGCCATCGCTGTTTATTTAAAATTGATCGAACCGTGAAACGTGATTAATTTCAAACTCATTTTCATTACAATAGACGTTATTTGTGTAAACTCTGCTGCGATATCGTTTACACAATGTTGATTGAATAAACAACTTACTGAATCGGTTTGTGGAGGACTGAATATTTAGAGACAGTTTTAAACGGGGGCGGTCTGATAAAACGATAAAGTAAGTTTTAAATTAAAAAACACAAGGTGTTTACAAGCCGTCCGATAAGGAGGTGGTTTCTAAAAAATAACACGATTTGTACACACAAGCCTATTAAATATAACTTCTGCAATACATTATCTCCTATACTTGTATCGTTAATAAGTATGCACGCATTACGCCGATATAAAAAGACTTTGTGGGTAAAACTGTTTTAGTTGAGATTGAAGATATTTTATAGAATTATTTAAATGCCCTTAAATAGTAGGATGGCAGACATTTTCCAATAACGTTAATAGCAAAACACTTTGAAAAGGAAACATTTTATTGTTAACATTTTTTACTTAAATTAAATTATTAATGTTACCGTTTCGGAAAATAAATTCTTTATAGGGTTCCTATCTGAAAAAGAAAATTTTGAAAGCTTAGTAGATCAATCGTTTGTCCATCTGTCTGGAACGAATCAACATGTCAAGCTAAAGTTTTACATAGTTATAAAGCTTCCTAACCCGCATATATTCAAATACAGTATTAACTGAACACCATTTCACTTTGAGAGGTGCAAAGTGTGCCGTTATTTAGCCTGCCGAGATATTAAATCTTCTATCTTTAATAAAAACTACATACTCCCTTTACCGACATTCTCCTATTCCAAGCAGTTATCCTTTTGCCCGCTAGGTAGCAACTCCGTGTAGTCAAAGCTTCTTGCTTAGTCATCGAAGCTTCCAGAAGCCGTCCGGCGACATATTGCTTGCTGTTACTACGATGTTAAGACGTATTTTTTTTTTTTTTTTGCTGCTACTAATGTGAAAGTTGTTGTGGAGGAAAGTGCCTTTTGTGTAATGTAATGTAAGGTTTTCGGAGTAAGTTATTTATGCAGCGTATTCTAAAAGTAAAAGTTAATGTCGTTTATTCTCTGAAAACATATTGTAATGTTTTGTAACGTCTTTCAAGATATACTCCGTATTAACCCAGGTAACGATTTGCTTTCATTATTATTAAGTTTAAGATTTTCAAACTGTCGATATTCATCCATATATATATTAATTGTGCCTAAATATAATGCTATCTTTCTTTTAATTAAAATTCTGTTAATCAAATTTAAAACTAGAGTCAATCATATCTAACCTAAGCTTTTATACAATCAGACTGTAAATGTTTTTTGCTTCTAACTTTTGCACTTTGGAATGTTCATAATTGAAGAACTCTGTAAAGCCATATGTTTAATGGACAGTTGTGTCGTTAACTTATTTTAAAATCAGTTTGGAAATAACTATAAACTTTAAAGCATTCTGCTATTACCATCAAGCATGTTCCAACTGTAATGTTTTTGACAAACTGTAACAAGCATTATGCAGCACCATTTTAAACATGTTTTTTCTGCATAATGTCAGATCAGTAATTTTGACTGTGTTTGGTCTGTTCTACAGTTTAACTGGGTTCTACATCTGGCTAAACTTTCTACATCTGGTTAAACCTTTTCAACCATCTGGCTAACCTTTTTCACCATCTACTCAAAATTTTCAACAGTCAACTTATATAAAAAAAAGAATAGAAAACATGCTTATGGATAATCTTTTTTAATTTTGAATTGTTATAATTTACAAACTTTATTACCAGTCTACATAAACATTTTATTCACCAGCTACTAAACTAAAAACCTGTTTTTTTATTAATATCTGCAAATCTACATAAACATTTTAAATGTTGTTTCTACAGAGTGTCTCTTGTGATTGTAATGTATATTTATTAAATTTTTGTCTAGGTTAAGTTATTTATAATATAAGGGTGGTGCGCAGCTAGCTACTTTTCGGCACTTACAATCCCTCAGGGATTCTTCAAAATTTATTCCAATTTAAAGGTGACGTCACAAACTAATTTATTTTCAGTTTAGTCTACTATTTTTTATTTGTTTATTTTTCCAAAATTTTCTTTTAAAATAAACATGTTGGTTGATCAACCGTAGGCCTATACCTAAACAGGTATACCAAAATTAGGTATAATAACTCTTTCCTTGTTAAACGTACACGCTATATTATAAGCTATATAGCAAAACTTTACTGTATATGAATGATTGTTTTTTTTTTTCGAAATGTTATCTTGTAATCTTTGTTAAAATTACTTATAAATTTAATTCAGAAAAAGGGGAGGGTTTTAGTTGTTCTTTTCAGGGGGGGGGGGTTAATTAATTAATTATTTGTTCAATTTTATCTAAGGGCGTATAATTTAATTTTTTTTTGAATACATAAGGGCATATCATTTTTTTTTGTTAATGACAAACTATTTGTTTGTTGAATAAACCATTTAACTGAATTCTGTGTACATAATTTGTATTAAATAAGTTACCTTTTGTAAATGGATGAATAAGGCTTATTCCAGCAGATTTTTAGCAGATCAAGGTAAGGTTTTCTCTGTTTAATTTTTTTTGGGGTAGGTCTTTTCATAATACTGTGTCGTCTATTCAAGGTCCAGTTCAGCTTCCGATTTGTTAATAGTAAAAGACGGCACAAAAGTTTGGTACCCCAAAAAATGATGTTTGTGGTATTGTTGTGCGGCTTGAAAGGTCCTAATTTATTACAGGAAAACTAAAGTGGATCCTGAAAATGACATTTCTAAAAGCGCACAACTCATTTTTACTGTAAACAAAGCTCACCAGAGGTTTAAAGAAAGCTGAGACTAACAAAAACCAATTTACATGACCCAACTGTCTAACATTTTCTCTCTTTCACTCATCCGTCACTTTAATTATTACTAAGAAAATTATTTAATAATTTTGATAGTACTTAGTTCTAATATTTGTACTTTACGGAAAATCTATTGCGGATAAAAACGTATTAACTCTGTTAAGGTAAAGTTTGAAAATCGTCAGCTAATTTTAATGAATAGTTAGAAAACCAACGAATGCAATCTACGGAGAACAAGTCGATCACAAGGTATAGTATTTTTGTAATTATTATCCATAATTCAGACAACAGATGGTATGGAACTCTAGTAGACCGAAATAATCTCGTACTTCTTCAATTTATTAATTGAGGTATATTGCAATGGAAAAGTGTAATAAATTATTATTAATAGTTACCTTATTGGTACCTTTTGTCACTTCTGGTTGAACCTTCGAGAACGACATGTTTTGGCACTGTACCCCTTATTAGGCCTTTAGAAATTATAAAATATGGTCACACATCATAACAAAAGTACACAAAATAGTAAACACACACATTTTCAATAATCGCGCGTACATAGAGAGGTCAGGTGCGCAGAAATTAACGGAGTTTAAGGGGAGCGCGTAACCAAAAAATTGAAAAAAAAATCTAAAATTATTTTATTTGTTTTTTTTATTCATTGAAGTATTCTCTTTAAGAAAATATAAGGGTTTTTGGCCAAACAAATTTTTTAGCTGCTAAAAGAAATTAAAACCCAAACTAAGTCACGCCTATGAGCTCGCGTGAATTCCTGAACATAGACCTACAACAAACTAATATATTGTACATTCGGGGAAATTATGTTTCTGGTGTTTGTTGGTGTTGACAACACTGCTAACAACTCAACTGCAAGCAGCTTTGTTTGTATTATTTACTGCTGAATGTTTAAAAAACGAATGGGTACGCGGCTGAAAAATTTGAAAAAAGGATTCGGGAAGCAAAAATTAGAAGACGGCAAAGGCTTAGGTGGTCGAAACAGACTGACAGATAAAGAAATTTATAAATTACAAGAATATTATGGTTTGGCAATAAAAAGAGGAGGCTCTGATTTGGAACAGATGAAAAGAAATGTGTGGGCTACATATTTTCATAAAATGTCAAGCGATGAAAACCCGCAGCACAACTTATGCCCCCCCCGGACCTGACACTTGGTGTGGTTACAATAAAGCTACAGATAATCACCTCGAATATAAACACAAAAACAAACTACCTTATGAAATAATGGTTTTAATCAAAAAGATTTATCAGGACCTGGCAGACCCAAATCTCTTAAAAAAGTGCCTCCACCAAAAAACACAAAACCCAAATGAGAGTTTTAATAACGTGATTTGGACAAAAATCCCCAAAAATGTTTTTGTGAGACTTGACACTTTCAGATTAGGTGTATAGACTCTGTGTTGAGCTTCAATGATGGGTTTTCAAGTAAATTGGCTATTTACAAACTGCTAGGCCTACAGTTAAGCTGCAAAGCAGTAAACACGCTTCGCAGTTTTGACATATTGCGAATGAAAAAATCCGACAAAGCGGCCGAAAACATGACCCGAGTAGCCAGAATTGCCAGAAGAAAAAGGAAAATGGACCTGGAAGAAGAAGAAAATCAGGCAGAGGATCCAGACTATGGTGCAGGGATGTTTTAACAAGCCACACTCATCATAAGGTAAAGATCTGACCTTTAACGCTAATTTCCCGAAACTTTAGTTTTTATTGACGCAGGTACATTTTTCTCAGAAACTATTAAAGATAAAAGGTTGAAATTTTATCTGGTCATACTTTATACTGTTTTATACAAACACATGCAAAATCAAGGCCATATCTGAACATTACCCAAGTGTAAAAATTTTAAATTATATAAAAAAATAGTTTTTTATAGTCTTTTTTTCAAAAAAATAAAAATGTATGATCTAGTATGTTTTAAATGTTGAAAGAGCATGTGTTTGCTTAAAAAGGTGTAAATAATGTTGTGTTAAATTTTCATATATGTAGCCCTTATACTTTTTGAGAAAAATGTACCTAAATGTGCTTAATTTAACATGGGCGGTAAAGGAGTTACGCGCTCCCCTTAATTCTTTGGAATGATTTTTAAGACCTGATGATGGAGTTACGACTCCATAATCTGTAGTCCTAGACAAGAAGGTGTAGCAATGACGTTACTTACTAAAAATGTACATAGCAATTAAACCAATAAATAAACCTTAGAAGTGCGACATTATTTCGCCCTATCAGCTTTCCGTACCACAAACATGCAAATTAATAGTAACTACATTAAATAACATAAATACAAAATTTCAATAATACATGATTAAGTACAAAAACATATATAATTTTAATATAAAATTGGTATATAGAGGGTTTTCTACCTCCAACAGCGTTGTAAATTACCTCCGACAGTAGGTCTATATTGCTTTAGGTGTTTGGAAAAGGAATTTTGCTAAGTGTCTTTTTATACTCATATAAAAATGAAATTATTTTCCTTTCTAACGAACAAGTGAGTGCTTCGCTAAAAAAAATAATAAACTCAGTCAAAACAGCCTTTGGATTAGAAGAAAAATAATATTTTATGCTTTTCATCTCCGTATTAAATTTAATATGCTTCGATTTAAATTTTCCAGTCGAAAAATCAAAAGGTTTATTTTTACCGTAGATTGCCCATCATTACTTCTTTTTGCGATTTAGTTATACTGAAATACAATTAAAAACTATAACTGACTTTTTTTCAAATTTGAACAAAAACAAATTTTCAATTAAGAAGTAAAATAACATTGTCAAGCATGTCTGGGAAATTCGTTTCACCTAACAAGCGTTGATATAATACTTCCCCCTCCCCCCAGTGACTGAGTAATGGAGTGCGTGGACGGTAAGATAAAAAGAACCACAGTAGAAAAAATAGACTGCAATTTCCTTCACGCTTAGTGTAGGCCAAGATGTATAGCGCCTGGGGAATCGAACGCCGTTAAATAGAAGCAGTGCTACAAAAACGGCAAGATAAATTTAAGAAGCATTGCAAATAGGTTATCAAGGAATAAACTTAAGCACTGTTAGCAGAGAGAGTAATGGCTTTCTTAGTATGTAGTGGAGGATAAATTACAGTTTGTATTGTATTAGAAGGGAATAATCTTTGTATAGGAAAACAAATGGAATAAATCGTACTAAATAAGTAGCGAGTGGTAATGTTAGGTTAATCGCGTATAAATGCAGGCCTATAATCGAGGCGGAGCGTAGCGAAGCCATCTTTCTTCTAGGAGAAACTATAAGTCAAATTTTTAAAGAAATAGTCAAAAACTACATACCTTTTTTTGTCCAAACATACTGATTATGAATTCACTCAAGGTTATCTAAAGAAATTTTTAAATAACAGCTGTTAGATTTGAATGGTGATGTAAATACACAACAGCTGTTAGATTGTAGTATGGTTATGTAAACAATTAAACAAATTAAACTAAGTAATTCAAGAAATATTCAAATGAATACTAATTCTGCTTGAGAGAAATTAATAATAAATAGCTTTACTATTTTGTAATTAGTGGAGTCTCAAACACAAATGATAATGCAACGGTACATACAAAATTAGATTATTGGTATTCGCAAAAAGGGGAGAGGTTGGGTCCTGCCAATAAATGCTAAAATGGATTACAGAAGCATTTTTCAGGTCTTCATTGACACCCATAAGAATAATTGTATACAAAACTTTAATACTACCAGTATGACTGACAAGAACAAGAAAATTATATGAACACTCTTGAAAGGAAAATGCTCAGATAAATATATGGAGCAGTGTGTAGGAGAATGGTGCCTGGAGAAGAACGTACGAATAGCAGAAGAATATGGTTATCTAAATCAATCTTGGATGTATGAGGTAGAGAGGACATTTTTTTCGTCGAGAATACACTCAACCAAGGAAAATGATATTGGTGGTCTGGACCTAGCGTACAAATTTTATTTTGGGAGATAGAACAATAAATGCAACTTAAATGCACAATTTAAAAATTCTACTTCACACATGCACTTAAAAATGATTTAAGGTATCTGTGCGTGATACCTTATCTCATGATAAGGTGGGCCTTTATTAGAAATTGGAAATTCTTTCAGTTAATGATTTGTACATAATAATCACTGTCCCTAAATTATTTTTTTTTTTTTTAGAAAATGAGGATTTCATTGTACTATTTATCTGACATTAAAATAATGCTATTTAAAATAGTGCTGCAAGTTTAAGTAGTGGTATTTTAGTTATGTAAAAGCCATACTTTTAGCTAGTGTTTTGGCCTAACCAAGTTTATTTTTTAAATTTAGAATTTTTTAAATTGTGTATTTATGTTGAATTTATGTTGTTCTATCACCCAAAAAAATTTTAACGCTAGGTCCAGACCACCCCGTATATACTAAGAGCATGCAGCCATAAATCGATATGAATGAATAGCATGTATAACACGAATAGATGCCCGGCATTGGAGGTCATTGGGACAGGATCCGGTAGATCGAGGACAATTAAAAATAATTCGACCACGCAGCTGGACCGCTGACGTGAGTTGAGCAAATTTCCAAAATTAAGTTCATATGCCTATGTTTTAGGGTTTCAACCAACAATTTGGGAAATTAGTGTACTAACGAAGGCGTTGAACAGCTTGTCTGTGTGTGCAATATATTAGCAGAATTTGTTTGCGAATAGTGGCCTCGCAAGGTTGCACCACTTGGCTTCGAACCGGGTACTTTTATGGTATTTTACGTTTTGGTCGATTTTGGGGGAACCAAGCAAGCTATAAGGTCGGGTAAAAAAACAAAATGTGCAGAATGACATCCTACATTTATATTTTTAGAAAACACTGTAAAAAAATTTAATTCTCATAGTACAAATCTCAAAAAATAGTTACTTCCGGTCAAAAAACGTACTTCCGGTTGTTCGATTTTTTTAGTTAACGAACTCGTTCGAGCTACGTAGACAACCTACACGTGTACCAAATTTGGACCGAATCGGACTTAAAATGCGGCCGCTAGAGTGCAAACACATATATACATATATATATATGAATTTTAATGACCCCCCAAAACGTGTTCTGGGGACCATGATCGGTGATCATTTGCTACTCCCGACCTTGGGTCTCACCATAAGGGCCACTGCAATAGCTCATTTTCCTATGGAAATTCGCTAAAAAGGCTTGCTCCGGTTTTAGCAACGCGGGAAGTGCAGGGGTGGAGTCCAACTCGATCAGGGGCGAGGCCTTATAGTACAGTTTAAAAAATGTATCAGCTAAAATAGTTAGCAATATATTACAGAAAACTAGTTATCATTTCTAATAAAAATCATAAAAATGTTCCTCATTTATAATTTTAAGGTATTTTTATAACGGGTGAACAGAGCGCACACTAGCGTGCGATTGAGTTTCAGTTATGCGTGCTCTCCCGGGTTAACTGGTAAGTAAAATTACGTGAATACAGCCTGTCTATTTTACATTAATAAAGGTACGCCTAACGCTAGTGGTATACTGAAATATATGAATAATATAGTATGTAAGAAAATTATTCTTATAAATACCATTGCAAAGATCAGCTGATAGAAGGTTTACAGTATGGTATCAGCTGTTAGCTCTGTCATTTCCACTAACGGTTGATTTCATTCTTTGGGACAATTGATTATTTGAATGTCTAATTTGTAGGTTAGATTTTTGTTAGTAGGCCTATTTTTTCCTGGTTCTTCTTTATTTAATTCTGTTATATCATAAAATGAATACTTTGTTTAAACATTCAACCACTTTGTTTGTTTAACATCTTAACTTTATTTATTTATTTTTGATAATACGCTAATACTTAAAAGAAATAACAAAATATGTATGGAGGTTGTATTGAAGTTGGCATGAAAAGCTAGCATGAGTCTCCCAATAATTTCAACAGTTAGGGAATTATTTAAATTAAAATAATGATACAAGCAAACTCTCTTTACACTATTGTAAGCCTAGAACTCAACTAATACCACTAATCAGCTGTGAGTGACGTACAGTTATTTGTGATAGTAATAGGTAAACTGGCTTCAATAATTAACATACTAAAAGCTCAGATAATTACATTATTTAGCTTATAGTCCAACGTTTGGATGTGTCAAAACCTGTATTTTATGTAAATAGCTTACAGCGGGGATAATTACTATTATAATTTGCTCTAATAATCAAACAGTCCAGGTCACATCGAAGACTAAACGTTCAATGCGGAACAGATAATTAGTTTAGCTAGTTTTAAAGGTTATACTTTTGGAGCACGCACCAGTCCAAGTTTTACTCTTTTGATTTTCTCGCGGTTAAGTTGAAACAGTTGTTATAAGAAAGCAGCAATATAAAGGGTATCTCGTAAGTAAGCTGCAAAACTTCGGAAGTGATTCTTTGGGTCAAGATTTCAAAAATATACATAACAATGTTTTAAGAAAAACTTAGTTTACCAGATATCTACAACTTGAGTTTTTACAAAGTAATGTTTATTATCTCCAGAACGGTTCAAACGATTGAGTTTAAACTTGACGTGAAAATTCACAAGGGAAAGTCTTTATTAGAAAAAGTAATTAATTTTATAAAATGCTCCGTTTTTTCTAAATAAATTTGGTTTGAAATTTTAGCCAAATAAAATGAACGTGTTTTGCGTGAATGACAGGATTTTTATATAATAGAGTGATTAAAAAATTAACACAAAACGCCGCTGGTTGTTAATGAAAATATCCAATTATAAATTATATAAATAAACTAGCTGAATACCCGTGCTTCCCTACTGAGAATTTATTTTGCATCACTATGTTACATAATTTGTAATATTTTTCTCTCATCTTTTATTGCACGAAAGTGAATTATTACATAATATTTTCAATTAGTTTGGTATTTTTGTTCACTGGCGGCCCGTCAATCGTCTTCGTCGTGGTATTTGGATTGAATAAATTAAATCAATTTAAAATTAAAGAATTCAGAGTGAAGAGCGTCTTCTTTTTCAACCGCTAAATCTACAGACTGGTAAATCAGTCTTAGCTGGATGTTGCAGATCACCCAGATACGTCTTTATGAGAATCCATAGATTGGGATAGCTTTGATCAGCTTACGTCTTTAAATATTTTCTTAAAATTAATTAATGAATTACAAATTTCAGCTCTCTAGCTTTAAGGAAAGAATACCAATTAATATTTATTGGTTTTAGTGGTTGCTATCACATTTTCACCCCTTAGCACAACGAAACAAAATGTAAAATTGGTTTATTTTTTATTTGTATATTGTAAGAAATAAATGTACACAACTTCAGCTCTCTAGCTTTAAGGAAAGTATAATAATTAATATTTATTGTTTTATGTGTTGTTACTACATTTCTACCTCTTAGCAGAATGTGACAAAATGTAAAACTAAGTTATTTTTTATATGTATTTTGTAAGAAATAAATGTACAAAACTTCAGAATTCTAGCTTTAAGGAAAGTATAACAAACAATATTTATTGTTTCAGGGGTTGTTTCAACCCTTAAAGGCCAAATATTTTAAAATCTTTTCTTAGTGAGCCTTTAGCGCCTATGAGGATTATGTGTACCAAATTCTACGTGCATTGGCGGTATTCAATTAGGAGTCTAATATTTATATTTTTATGGGTTGTTACTACATTTTCACCCCTTAGCAAAACGTGACAAATTATAAAACTGAATTATATTTTATATGTATCTTGTAAGACGTAAATGAAACGAATTTCAGCTCTCTAGCTTTAAGGAAAGTATACTAATTATTGTTTATTGTTTTAGGGGTTGTTACTACTTTTCCACCCCTTAGCAGAACGTGAAAAAATGTAAAACTAGCTTATATTTTATATGTATTTTGTAAGAAATAAATTGACAAAATATCATCTCTCTAGCTTTAAGGATAGTATAAAAATGTATACTTATTGTTTTTAGGGGTTGTTCTCACATTTTCACCCTTAGCAGCAAGTAACGAAAAGTAAATTTGATTTATTTTTTATATGTATCTTGTAAGAAATAAATGTACAAAACTTCAGCTTTCTAGCTTTAAGGAAAGTATAACAAACAATATTTATTGTTTTAGGGGTTGTTTCAACACTTAAAAGTCAAATATTTGAGAATCCTTTATTATTGCGTCTCTAGCGCCTATGAGGAATATGTGTACCAAATTTCACGTTCCTAGGCGGCATTTAATTAATATTTATAGTTTTAGGGGCTGTTCCTACATTTTCACCCCTTAGCAGAACGTGACAAATTATAAAACTGGATTATATTTTATGTCTATCTTGTAAGACATAAGTGAACAAAATTTCACTTCTCTAGCTTTAAGGAAAGTGTAAACATTAATATTTATTGAGTTAGGGGGTGTTACTAACTACCCTTAACACCTAGGGGTATAAAAATTAGCCTACAACCTATTCTCAGACATATCAAATATACACAAAAAATTTCATAAAAATCGGAGGAGTTCGATAACAAACACTGTGACTAAACCGTTAAAGATAAACTAAAACAGTAATCGAAAGAAATGTTTACAAAGAAATGTTCTACAGAAAGGCGGTCAAAGAACTCTCTTGCCTGGTGATTTTCTTAACCTGGTCGCCATTTTGATATTGGGAATATTTTTATTTATAACACGCTTTAAATATAACCTTTGTCGTTTTGAAAGGTAAACATACAAAGTTCAACTCGATACAAGATTAAACTGTCAAAAGACGTTAAATTCCTGAAGATTGTCATTAACCAATGATCCCAGCTTTTGATGCAGATCTAAAGTGTGATAAATTTTAACGGAGGTAATTTCTCCGATGATCAAACAATAAGTTTGTAATATTGGATGTTAATTGTTTTAGTATTTTCACTCAATATTTAATACTATTTATTTACTTCAATACAGCGTGCATAAAAAGTCTGGATACGGCTAGATATCTAAGCTTGTAACAAAGATTAGAAAATGTTTATCTCTTACTTTAAGGGATTGTCTGTTTTGTATAATTTGGTGGTTTTAAAATTGTGGTATCAACATTTAAATATAGCTGAAATCTTTAAAAGTTCTAATAAAAACCCTTATTTTGTATTAATTTTTTAGATTGTACATAATTGGTAGGCGTTTATATTCTTTGCGTATTTTTGATTTACCTCGCAGTCATTATCGTGTAAATTGGACTTAAAATTTTGATTTTTATGCTATGACTAGCTGACCCGTACGGCGTTGCCCGTGGTGGTTGGTATTTTCAGTCTTTTTAACGTAATTGCATTATTTTTAAGTGTTCAGTCAGTGAGTGGTATTTGGCTTTTATATATATAGATCTTAAATAATAAAAGCACTATTTTCATCATAATAAAAGATCTGAAATTATGATTTTTTCATAAACCCCTCCTAAAATTTCAAATTTTTTCATGCCCTTTCTTAGTAAGCACCTATGGCCCTAGAGGAAGCTACATACCAAATTTCATTCCAATCCGTTCGGTAGTTTTGAAGAAATCGTGATTTAATAACTTTGATCCCCAAAACCCCCCCTAAAATTTCGAATTTTTTCAAACCCTGTCTTAGCGAGCGCCTATGGCCCTAGAGGAAGCTACATAGCAAATTTAATGTCAATCCGTTTGGTAGTTTTTGAGAAATCGTGATGAGTGAGCGAGTGAGTGGCATTTCGCTTATATATATAGTACCAGGAGACCGAGCTAAAGCTCGATTATAAGCAGGGCCTAGTTCGCTCACGTCAATAACTATTATTTCAAATTTCCGTGAACATCGTTTAGGTTAGGCCTATAACATTAAACAACTAAATAAATGGTATGTTTATTTAGCAGAAGTATTTGTTGCCATATTTACTATAAATAGATACAACATTAGGCTTACCTCTAATAAAATACAGTTTAAAAGAAAACAGATGATTATTGTAATGGCATTGAAAACATTTGCATCAGCTCTGCTTCGTTTAAAAGAAAACAGGTGATTATTGTAATGACATTGAAAACATTTGCATCAGCTGTGCTTTGTATTGTTTAAAATGGACAAATTTCACTTTTTAATTTAATAAAAAGACGTAGAAAACGAAATTTCCCAGACTGGTGACCATTTCCAATCGATTTCTCGTGGCCAAAAGCCCCATATAAAATAAAAAATCCTTAGACGGAGATTCCAGATCCATTTAGCAGACAGACAATTATCTCTCGCTTTAGAAGATAAGATATAGATTTCTTGATTGTAGCAGATAAAACAATACAGGTGATTTTAAAGATGCTTTAACTTATATGTTTATGAAGTATTCGTTATCATAAACAACATTATTTTAATGGACTTAATTCTCGAGTTTTTCGCTTAGAACTTGAAACCGGTGATTTTTATTAAATATGTTTTGTTATTAAAACAGTTTTGTTTGTACAGTTTATTTTATTTTAAGAATTTGAAGTATTTGACTTTTTTACCAATTTTGAGTAATTTTAGTTTCATTTTTTCACTGTTAAATTATTAGTTTTTACCTTTTTCTGTAATCTAATTTGGTAGAACACTATTAAACCAATAAAATACAAACATAATAATCAAACCCATAACTCTCCCTAATACAACACTTTATGTTTTTCCTACGCCTAAAGTTTATATAATAACAATGTTTATTTAATTTATAATCATTTAATAATTCTAGCATCCAGCTATTCATCATGTAATGACGTTCTTGTAAAGCGAAGGCCCTCTTTACAAACAAAATGAACGCTCACATCAAAGAAAAGACTATTAAGACGTAGAAAATGTATCAAAGTTATATATAGACGCGAAACGGTCCCTTTTAACTCTTCGCAGTAACGCGAGTTGCCTCTTGTAAGTAAGACAGTTGTAAAAGGAAGTCTTATCTTTAATACAGCGGCACCTTATCTGCTTCTTCGCTTAACCGGAAGAAGATAATCCTGATAATAGTTCACGAGTTGCAAACGATGGTATTACGGAATCAAATCCGAGGGGTTTTAACTAAACTAAACTCAAGCAAAACACCCCGAGGTTTTCCAGAAAATTAACAATTTGTGTTTGTGGAACGTAATTAGACAGGTAAAAATATTCAAAAGTAAGTATATTTATATCACATTCGTATATTGGACAACTTTGAGCCACAGTTATTTATTTTATATTCATAGGTTAAATTTGTCCATTTTTTATTGTTAACATACTGGGTAATATTTAGTATGGAAACTACTTAATATTGCAAATCTACAAGGTCTTTTAAGGCAAAAAGAAATCTAGTTCTAAATAGTTAAACAAATATGCATTAAGTTAGGTTTTTAATTTTGATCCTCCATATTGAATCGAATTTTCAAATATGAATTTAGAAAAATATGACAAACAGGTTTATCCATGTTTCCTGTTAATGCCTTAGTTTTCGAGTTATAAGCACCTACATTGTGAATGATGGAAAATCGTGAAAACAATATAACGAGGTACACAGTTTAAAAAATTTGATTGCATTTTATGATCATAATGCATCCAATAACAAACTTTAAACAGTAGTATAATATTGATAATAATAAACAACAGCTAATAATTTAAACGTCTAAATAAAAAAGAAACTTCCATTGTTAATCTTGGCTGATATTTTTACTTATAAGTTTATTTGTAAATGAAACAAACTGGCTGGAAATACTTACTTGTCAATTGTATTACAAATTTAGTTGAGTAAATCAGCTGTTAATTTACGATAATACATTTTGTCTTACGTTAAATCAATACAACTTATTAGCACCTCATTCACCCTTGTTACTTAAACGTACTTCAACGTAAAAATTAAGTTGTAAGTTGTAAGTCGTAGTGGATCAAATTTGTTTAGTTAATGTTTTATTCTTAGTGTCCTCGTTAACTTAAAAAGTTTTATTAAATTAGATGTCTTGGTACCAGAGTTCTGCCTTTACAAGAGGTGTGTGATTTATTTAATAATAGTTTTTCAAACGGAGAACTATTACTTAAATCAACTGTGAGCAAGACGGTACATAGATTCAAAGACACCTGTATCCTTACACCGGTAGACCAAGAACTGTCACAAATAATACAAAGTCACTACAGTAGGTGTATAGTATGCAGAACTTTATTCAAGACACTCATTCTTAGATTAGGAAAGCTGTTGTTCCACATTATATAAGTAATTAACTACATAAATTTCCACCAATAAAATAATAATTTCATAAACACAATTTCATGCTTATGAACTACACCTGGTGAAAGAACTTTCGGAAGTTCATTTTTACCTACGATTTAAGTATAATTGTGATATTATAATGCAAAAATTACTGCTATAACGGTTATTGTTTTATTATTGTAGTTGCATGACAACTTTGACGTTGAAACGCGTTCGAGTTTTTAAACGTATAGTTGGAAGATTCTGTGTTCAATTTTTAATCGATCAAACAAATTAAATTATTTATTTTTTGGAAAATCTTGGGGAGGATTGCTTGCGTTTATTTGAACTCTGTCCGTTTTCAAAATAGCCTACCATTATTTGCAATTCTTGACATATTATTAGAATTATCACTCTCCGGTTAAGTGAGATAAAATTTCGGCGCAATAAATGAAGGTGACAATTCTTTCTACCTCAAAATACTTCTTAGATATACAGTATAAAGCCTTTTTCATACTTAAATAATCAATGTACAGCGCTCACAACTGGCATGTACTTTACTGCTAGGGTTAAGTTAAAACGATTGCAGCAATAAACAAGAAGATTCTTTTTGTGTGGTCGCCAGTAGGATCTTGGAAGTATCATATAGAAAACGTTTGCAAGAGTGCGAAGATTTTACCGAAGACCATGCATCCTGGTGTGTGGAAAAATCTAATATTCGATAGTAGTTTTTGTTAATTTTTAGTTTTAAAATACAAATTTTGTAAGTTTTTTGTAAAAATATTTTAAAGGACCATCCTTGTACTAAAGTGAATATAAAAGTAAGTATCATTTCAAATATAAATTAATCTACTTAACTAAAAATTCTAGAGGATGGAATCAAATCACCAACAGAACGTGAAAGTATTTCTGTAGAGAAAGTACAAGGGGAAGCTTGATCACTTCAGTAAGCTGATGACGTAATTTAATCCCCGAGAAAGTATTCAGCGTCATCAGCTGATTGGAGGGAAATCACAAAGTCTATACAAGAGTCATTAGGAACTCGGCAGGAGCGTTGTACTGATGGAATTTCTAATAAATGTTTAAGCAGATTTTGTAAAAATACTCTATATTAAGTTGAATTTACATACTGCTCAAATTAAATCAATATATATAAACTTCCTTCTCCTCATTAAAATTACCAAATCTTTCAGGACATTTATATAAAAAATTTAAAAAGAATTCATTATAAATTCGCAATAATTAATTAGTGGTTCAAATATTACTAAATAAATAATAATACATTGCTATTTATACTTGGCCGGGTTTCCATTTAATACAGAGATCGAGAATGTAGGTGGACTTCTAGCATTTCCCCTTCGCCGCTTAGCTAAAGCACGTACATTACGCATGCGCAAAATATCTGTCAAAGTGTAGATACAAATGTTTCTAATTTTTAAATAAACAAAATCTAATCGAACAAAACTAGATATTCAGGTCTTGTGCATATAAATTTATAATCCCGAATACAGATTGACGGATAACGTCCAAACGGATCTTAGGGAAATGGATATAAGAAGATGAATGAATCCTGTGGGCAAACAAGAGTGAAGAACTGTTCCTGTCAAGGATCTTTAAGGATAGTAACACTAGGAAGGTTTTAGCATCTGCTGAGGTACACATTTAATAGTATACATACTACAACGAGCCAGCATTATTTAATTTGAAAATCTCTAATCGTTCATTTATATACATTTTCCAAAACCCGAAATCAGAGAGATCCAACATTCCATGCATATACGAAGAACTCAATAAAAGGTAAATTTTAACACAAGTAAGGCGTTACAAACAAATAATTGTTAACAATTTATGTTGATATATGTATACAAATAGAAACCTCATAAGGTTACGCATTCCATATTGGTATAAGTTTCGCTGTGCTAAGCTCAACTAATTATACGAAATTGTTAGTATTTAACATTTGCGTTTACCAGCTTGTTTCGTATATTTTGCACTGCCAAAACCTTTTCCGCTCACTGCTCTAGTTTATTTTTAATAAATTGATTCCACAATTTTTTATTTTCCTTTTTTTTTAAATTTAACTGAATAAACTCTATTCTAATGCAAATGAAGTCGACATTGCACAGAAATAACATTCGCAAAACACAGTTACGTTACTGGCCTTTGGTACAAAAACTTGTTTTAAAGACCAAAAGTAGAAAAATGGAAAAGAAAGAAAAGTATCTGACATGTTTGTATTCTTTGCTGCTCAAAATTATGTAAATATGTAACGGTTTTCTTACAAACATATCAAGAAAATTAACGTTATGAAGGAGTTTGAAACTTTATTACGATGCAAATGAATTCAATACTAATCACATTTCACGGTTCGACAAGTTTTAAACAACACGGTAGAGGGGGGGGGGGGGGGAGGAAAAGATATCAAGTACGAGTGAGAACATGTGTCTCTGAATTAATAACCCTTGTGAAATATAAACTTGTGAAAGTAGTGTTACAGGTGTCTGGTGGTGTTACGGGTTTATTGCAAGTTCTGTAAGGTGCTTCCTTCTCTTATAGGAGAATAAACCTGCTCAATTGGGAAGGTTTTTAGTTTTTATTAGTCTACACTGTGTGAAACTAATAAACCCATACCAATGAAACATTTACCAAACAAAGCATAGAAGGTCCTGTACTTAAACTGATGCAGGCATCAAAAGAGTATTTATATAAATAAGAGTATACTAAATACAAAAGAACCTTCGAAGAGATGAAATCTTTATAATACACGGCTCATAAAAATCAATAAAGCACTACCAGTGTTGCAAGAATGAATGTCTGAGAGGAAATATTGAAATTGACGAAGGTTAAAAGGCTTGGTCATGTGCACTGACGGTTCTTTCGGAACTGGTAAAGTTAGTTGATAACGATAAAGTTCGTAACTCGTATTTTACAACATGCTAAAACCAACTAAGCGTTTTTAGTGAAATTTTTACTCTTGAAAAGAAACATGAAGGTAAGTTATCTATTTATTGTATTCTGAAACCTGTTTTTCCATAACAATGCACATTTGCTTAAGTGTTATTATCAAACTTTTTATCAGTTAAACTATGTTAAATAATAATCTGCAACAAAATAAGCTTCTCTAACAATACGGACCGTTATAACTCAGTCTGTCTTTACCACATGCTTTTCGCAACGCAATATAATATTTAAACCTTTGAAAGATTTCAACTAAAGAATATTTTACATACAAAGAACAGAGGGACCGACTCGCTAAGCACCGGCGTTTTCTCTCAGCTGAGACCGGATTACATTTTATCACTCGTTGGAAATGTGTCAAAGTGAAACAGCAAAGGGCCATTTTGTGTGCATTTCTAGTTTTACGTTTCAATTCAATTTGATACTCAAAGAAAATGTCAATGGTTTAAATGTATTTAGTTCATTTTCAAACGCGATAGAGTCGGGTAGGGTTGTATGAAATCAGATTTTGAATTACTGGATTAATAACGCCTGAGGAACGTGTAAGATATAGATATTAGATTTTTAAAAGAGTTTATAACTATAAACAGGTAAAAAAAAACATTAAAGTTAAATTTTCAGGTTATTTGTTATGTTTACGGCAATATAAGTGTATTGTATTATTTTCATTGTATAAGTGTGAGTGTAATCATATTTTCATTTTGTGTACTCGCATTACGTTCTAATAGGAAATAATACAAAAGTTATTTTGCCATCATTTAAAATGTTTAACATTATTACTTGTGAATTAGAAGGTAGTTAATAACAAATAACACATCATACAACATAACTATTTAACCCAATACCTCACATGTTAATCCAACTTTACCTAACCTAGTCTAATATAATAACCTTATCTAATATAACTTTGAAGAAGTACCAGTTTGGGGACATTTTATCATCATCACTAATTCATAAATAACTAATGAGCTTGACTTGTGAGAAAGTAACTTAGATAAAATAAAATCTGAACACAAAATCTCACAAGAAATACGTTTACTAACCTCAAACGCACGGACGTTTAGTTACGTTTAAATACGTTTAGTTATGCACGGACTACAGTTATAGTTTAGTTATTGTATCCCGTGCATCACTGAGGATGGCGAAATTTTCGTTGAAACGCGTTTGAGGTTAGTAAACGTATTTATTGTGAGATTTTGTGTTCAGGTTTTATTTGATCTAAATCACTAATTCAATTTCTCTTTATTTTGTTTTAAAAGATGTCTACTTACTTTTTTAAATCCGGTTCTACTGTATCCAAAACTATCAATCATAATTAAAATAACATAAAAATGTGTTTTACCTAGTTTTTAAGTTGTTTTCGTGTAACGAGAATCACTTACTTCCAACAAAACATAAAATAATTAATTTTTGAGATTTAACTATTTAAATTGAACAAACATACTTATTGTTTTGAAACAGGATTGAAAATTGACTGTTATAAGGCAAAACGTTATACTATCCTGAAAAATATACTTTTGTACTATTCCAATTACAGAAACATCAATGCTCTTCACTTCGATTCGAAACCTTGCAATTCGGATTTAACTACGCTACAAGGCAGGCACTCGCACAAAATAACCATCTACAATTCCAGTGGAAAAACGATCACAATCAAAGAATATATTTATAATCTTTTATACGAAACTTTCTGCCATTTTATTCCATCAAAGTAAACTGGAAACACCTTCGAGCCGAAAATATACAACCAGTTTAAAACAGAATGGGATTTACTTTTGTGACTTTGAATAAGACGTGACGATAAGCATCTGTTTAGACTTTGTATACAATGGAGAGACTTTATACGAGTAAACACAATAGCGATGTAGTAGTATTGGTTTTTGTAGTCATGCTATGGTAAATTTTGAAGATTTGTTTAGTACTGCCTGTATTAAACAGACAATGATACTATTATTAACGGGTTCCGATTGGGAGATTGTAAGAATTGCAATTAACGTTAACTATCGGATACACACAACAGTTAGTTTTAATAAACGCTGTATATTTAATGTGCTCGTTACATTTTGCAATACAGAAAATTATAAGGCTTTTGACAAAATGAATTAAATTTTAAAAGTAAATAAACTGTTTGAAGTCGAATTTATTGCCTATTTTAAAAGTTACCTAAGTAATTGGTAAATGATTGGTTTACACATCAATACTTTTTATTACCGATTATTTTTCTTGAACATAGTTGCTAAGCGATTCAAAAAATATTGGAATCACTAACGAGTCTTAAATTAAATGTATGAACTAAATGTGTGCATACCAGGACAAAATAATTCCATATCTGTTGTTTTTCTGTTGTAATTTGATGGAAGTTGTCCATAAACATTTAAACTATAATTTCTTAGTTAAAATACCAATTTTTCAAAAATATTTGCTTATAAAATGTACGAAAATTAAGATTTTTAGTTTAAAGCAGGAAATTGTTTTAACGACATTTGTTATCTAATGTTTATACATTGGAGTTCTCTGTAAAATTTTCTGCTTTATACAGACGTCTGTAGAGACAAAAAGGATCGCAGTAAGTGTTTACAAGCGATATCTAGATGCGGTGAATATTATTATTATGCGACCAGCCATCTAAATGATACACACTAACCTTCTTCTTTACATTAAATTTTAATAAAATGCAAACAGTAAATATTTTGCGTTTCAAACCCCTTTCATTTCTAATTGTCTGACCTCCATGTGACGAACTGTAATATGCAAATTTCCCTGTAGGAAAAGGCAATACGTTGTTAACTATTTGATAGTTTTAATACACTACTGCTAACCTGTTTGTCTTTCCTTGTTTCAGTGAGGTATGGTTTGAATCAGTTCCTACTTATGATATATTCTTAATTTGAATAAAAAGAACATCAGGAGAACATTTATGATAAAAGGTGTTATTTCATAAGATTGAACAACAGCTTAAATCCGTGTTTGCAGAATAACGCACCGATAAGTCACCAAGGGAAGTAACAATCGTGTGGAAGTGAGAGAGAGATAGTTCACAGATGGGTGTGTAGACAATACTTGTTTCATTGATAAACATGAAAAAGTACACCTTCATAAACAATATGGGGAATGTAACATTTTATAAAAGATGTCAGTATTAAATTGTTAGAAAAGAATTATTTAATCCTTACATAATGTGGATACAGATCTGAACTTTTAAAATAATGTTAAAACAATTACATTTTAAATCGCTAAAATGTAAAAATTGATTTATATAAATAGGTAAAAAATAAAACAAGTTAAAAGTATCGAACAAAGGTGGAAAGGTAGAAACGTATCGTAAAACGTAGGCCTACGTTACAAGAGAAATAATAGAACTAAATATGGAATGCAATTCACATTTTATTAAACATTGTTTTGTGCACTATCAAAATATAAGTGGTAGTAACTTTAATAACATATTCAATTTGAACATATGCAGAGAGTAGTCTATTTTTCAAATTTTACATCGGTACATTTTACATTATATGTAATAAAATATTAATAAATTTCGTTTTGACAAAATGTGTCAACTCTCTTCATAAAAAGAGCTATAGAGACATCGGTACATTACCATTATTTATAATAAAATAATAATAAACTTCATTCTGACCTAATGTATCAACTGTCTTTATAAATAGAACTATAGAGATATCGGTACATATGCTATGATTTTTTATAAAATAATAATAAACTTCGTTGACAGAATGTGTCAACTCTCTTCATAAAAAGAACTAAAGAGATATCAGTACATTTTCAATTATTTGTAATAAAATAATAATAACCGTTCTGACAAAATGTGTTAACGGTCTTTATAAATATAACTATGGCACCACCCTTTGGCCCTCGCATTGTTTAAAATTTCATTGTGGAAAGGTCCCGAATCACTGATATATAATAAATTAATAATAAAATATTACAAATGACGACCTCTTAGGAGTGATAATTTCACCTGATGATGGATGAGTGATATCATCTGAAACCGCGGTAGTGTGTTTTTTCACATAAGTGGATCACTTGACGGACATAAAAGGTAATATTTTATTATTAATTTATTGTTTAAAATTCGTCTACAAGTTAAATTTAATTAAGGTTAGGATTAATTTCTACAATAGTAAAGGCGTTTGTTGCCCACTCTATTGTTTCTCTGTAACAATGATTTAATACATTTTATGAAACAATTTGAAAAGGCCGTATGGAATAAAATAGACTTAATCGTTAGTAATAAAAAATACTTAATAAAATACAAAGGGGAAAACACAGCGAGAAAAGTCAAAAATGAAACATCAAGACCAAATACAATTTTGGTACCAAATATGCTCATTCTGCTAAGGTAATTGAAAATTCTCAAAGCTTTTGAAATTGATTAAATAAAGCAATAGCACCCAAACGTAAATATTTTGTATAATCAGTTATAAATAGTAACAAGCATGTAGAAATAATATCAGTGTATTTATATCAGCAACTTATTCACCACTAAAAGTCTTGTTTGTGCTTCTCATCAAACGAGAAACTAAATTATGATTTCAAAAGAATCACCACCAACAAAGTGTCTTTTATAAAAGTTCTACATATGGCTACGTGGCAGTGTCTTTTTAACTCTTCACATTGTGATTGAATCGTATAACTAGTAAAATTATTAATTGTACAGGGTAGTCTTATATTTAATGTAATTGAACCTTATCTGTTTTCTCGATTATACCTAATTACTGTGATAATCATGGTAAGAGGTTTGCAAACAATAGGATTAGGAAGCACTAAATATAACTGAAAATGGGGTTTCACTTTCTCTGAGACATTTTAAAACGTAGCGCGTTCGTTTGGTTGTAAATAACAGCGAATTGTAATAAATTAAAGAACATCTGCTTGAGCAATTGTAGTTACATACGAATAACAAAAGAGTTTTGTGTTTTCACGTGTAAATAAATCATTTCTAACCGTGGGTGGGTTAGGGAAAATTGTTGACAAAATAATGCAATGATACAAAACAAACTTTAGAAGAGTGCTCAGCTGTATTGTAATGTAGACCTGCAGTGAGAAACAGCGCGAGTCTGTGTCAGTGTATAAGTTCGTATTATGCGTCACTTTGTTCTTTGTTTATAGAACATACAAAATTAACGCAGTTTGAAAATTATTAATTACTAATTGTTATCTCCCTAAACAATAAAATTAGTTTGATTTTGTTGTATTGTATTTGGTTTGTCCTACAAAACACATAAACAAATTGTTGACACATATATTTATATTGTTTCGTAAATAAATTCATCCGAGAGACACGTGTTCCAGCTTTTGTAAATGCAATATTTTAAACAAAATTTATAACACCGCGTTGTTATGAACCACATAAATAAATAAATATCGGATTTAGAACAGTGTTGCAACACAATGCACTTGTTTATTCAGGTCTCAAATATTTCAATTCACGGAAAACCGATTGTCACATAACATAAACGTTTTACAAACACAGACACAATTTTCCTTTAGTTTAACTGAACTAGGTTGTTTTTTTGTTTTATTATATTAACGTTAATTTTTTTCAACAGTTTGGTAGAGCAGTTTGGTAGAACAGTGAACAGTTCTCTACAGTTTGGTAGAGTGTGTAGGACCGATATCTATACATTGATGTTTCAGGTTAGTTTACCGTGTTATACGTACCAGTGTTATTAAAGTATAGATTAAAATTCAAAATACCAACACTTTTATGTATTCACTAATTCCCCTTTATTCAAAGTCTGTTAAATGAAAATCATATCAAAAATTTACTTTAGTAGAAAAAGTAATACTATTTATTTTAATTACGCAAATAGAAAAATATATGTTTTGAAACTCTGCTCTGAAGTAACGTAAAACTAGTTTTTCCTTGATACTCTTTGTAGGCATAGATTAAATTTAAAAACTACAATAAAATAATAAGGTCATCCATTTCACTGACACTCAACATTTCGAGAGAAAATATTTAAATAAGATAAATTGAACAACGCCATTTTTATTTTTTTAAAATGTTTATTGTCTTTATTAACTTGAAAGCTGATTTTTCCATATAGAGCCAAAAATAATTTTACTGCTTTTTATTTTTCTTACTCTTTTTTAAGGAAAAATCCATATAAAGCAATTTTTGTTGAAATATGGACACTTTTTCATTAAATCATGAAAAGTAATCCAGCCCTGAAAGAGAACTTATTTCAAGAGGTACGTACGTTAGCCCTTTTGTTTGGAACATGTTCATTAGTCTGAAATTATTATTGAAGTGCTGTGTATTAGTTCGCATTGTGATATTCGTGGAAAAGTAGTTATACGAAAAGAAGGACGTGGAAGATAAAGAGGAAGCTAATGATCCTTTCAAGTTGAGTTAGACGGAGTTAGACGATTGTTTAAAATTCTAAATTAATTTAGTATTTTATTAAATGTGGAATTTTGTGCTTCGCTCATTCTCTAGGTGCTTATTCACTATGCAGATTTTAATAACTATAATCAGAAGTAAGCTACCTGTTAAACGTTAACTGTGTAGGCTATCGAATTAAATTTGTCAAGTCGGTTCAAGAGGTTACATAGTATCAGGGTTTTTTAGAACCCCTTAGTGTTTCGACATGCCTGTAACACACACACACACACACACACACACACACCCACACATAAACTTAAGGGCAGGGAAACACTTTCACTTTAGGTTTGGTACCACTGAAGAGATTTTTAAAATCTCATTAAATATGCCAATGTCATTTAAAAATACATAAAAATATACCTCTTTCTTAATCATGAACAAATGCCACAAAAATATCTTAACAAAATAAATAATAGCACTTATTACGTAACTCTAAAAAATAAATTTTAAGTCGAAATTCATCACGAATTGAGTAAAAAATCATAAAAAGTAATCCAGCCTAGTAGGTGGAGAGATAATTTCAAGAAATACGATGATTCGAAAAAAATCCTGGAAAATTTGCCTCAAAGTATTTGTAAGTGCAGAATATTAGATTTGTGATATTCGTAGAAAAGAAGAAAATGAAGGATGAAGAGAAATCTAATGATCCGTTAATCGGTTTGTGAAACTACCATAAATATTAGCTGGGGGAAATATATAGTTGTTAATTTACGAAACTTTAATATTTGTAAGAATAATAGAGTTTTACTGTTGATGCTATTTATATCAATCAAGTTATAAGTTTATCCAACTTTAATTTTAAATCGTTTTATAGAAATGTATTGTAAAATCTAGAAGAAATAAAACTGTTAATGTGTGAGGTCGTGGGACCCCCGTCAGGAACGAAGTTCATCACGCCTTTTCTTCAATTTCTTTTACCAGCCTTAACGGCAACGCACACACATAATTTGAATCTTTCAATTGCCGTTTATTATTAGATTGTTTTTTTTTATTCATGTACAAATATTTACTGTTTCCATTACGTTTAATGTTATTATACTAAAGGTGTAGAACTAATTATAACATCAAAGCTAAGATGGTAAACACAGTTAAATGTCCATTTATTGTAAATACATTCAATAAACATAAAATGATTTTACATCCGGCTAGGCCTAACCTAAAATTATTGTGTGTATGTTTAATTTATTTTACCTGCCTTAATGGCAACATACATACAATAATTTTAGGTTAGGCCTAGACTTAAAATTACTTTCTAGGCTAACCTAAAATTTCAGCGCTTGACGATATTATATGAACTACGCCGGACGGAACCTATCGTCTCTTAATTTAAATTGATGAACCAAAACACATGTTTCTTGAACGTATTTACATTCATTGCCATAGGAACCAATTTGGTGACGCCTTTTTCGTTACTCGTATTTTATATTTGTAATTGCCATAGCAACAAATTAATAAAACTTTTTTTGTTACGCATTACATTTTCTATTTGTTAACTTCTACCGCTACCCGCGTTAAGGAACTTCGTTCCAAAACTGAATATTTTAGTTTAATTAATACAAATATTATAATTGTTTGTTAGTTTTTGTAATTTTTTTGCTACGAATTAGTTCTAGTGATAGATATTAGAAACAAACTGACAATATTTACAAAAAAAAAGGTAAATTTATCATGTAATAAATATAAATTTAAAAATTATGATATCATGTTCTAATAACTTTGGGAAATATACCATAAACCCCATTTATAATTTAAAATCATAAATTTTAACAGTTTTTCTGGAATTCATTTTTACTAACGCGAGTAGTACATTATAACTTCAAACTTATATTAAAACCAGTTAAAACAAATAAAAAATATAATTAATTTGGAAAAAGAGACTTTCGGAGCAATTAATTAACCAACACAAGGATGATAATAAACGAACACGTTCAAGTCTATTAATCCACCTGCTCGAACAAGGTGAGTGTGATGAGCTAGTATGAAAACAAAGTTAGGGGATGAGTTGATAAACCCCGAGAAATAGGCACTGGCAACATTGTAACTTATGGTTACAAAAAATAAAAATATAAAGATAGTATAAAGTGTAAAAAAAAATGGGATTCGTTAAAAGTTTCAAAAATAAAAAAAATACTCAAAAATAAAAAAAATGCTATATGTGGATTATTCAGCAATTATTAACACCTCTCCTTCACTTCTTTTATTTATTCACCTTAATACACCAGAAATCGTCGTTCATAAAATACCTTAAATCATCAAAAAACACCTCTTAGGCCTACTGCCTTACCTCCAAAAACAAAAATCACCTCTTAGGCCTACTGCCTTACCTCCCTAAACAAAAATCACCATACATCATGTATCTCCTTAACTCCAACGTAGAATCATCTTAATATCACCTTAATCTCCACCTTACAACTCAAAAATAATAATAAAAAAAAATAATGATCATAACCTATAATAATCCACATATAACTTCATCTATGCTCTGTTAGCATCTGTCTATCCATAATTATTAGTTACTGTGAAATATTTATTGAATTAGTTTAACTTTCTCAGGGGTGAGTACCTGGCTGTTAAAGTACAAGCTAACTGGATGTGCGTGGCTGAATAAAGAAATTCAAGCCACCATGGCAGGACAACTATTCGTTTACTCAGACATAATTAAAGAATGATTATTTACAACAAGATATATCAACATTACAAAAAAAATTAAACAAACAAATCAATTAATTATATACAATCTTTACAAATTATAGTTAGGCTTAAACCTATCTAAAAGCATGACGCAATAGGAAAAAAGTTGAAGTTAAGTTATTTCTCAAAAATTGTAAAATTTCAAAAATGCAGACTTCTGAACTTAAAAATAATGGCCATATTTACTCACGATACCAGTTGTTTCTGTACTTTTACCTAGGATTTCACTGAATTTACTCGATATAGTTAACACATTTTCACTTCCTCAACGCCTTCGTCCGATCACATGTCTAGATTTTTTAAACTCACTTATTATGAAAATTGTACGATGGATTTCACTTTCTACGTCTACCGCAACTCCGAAGTACCTCTGCTTCACTTTAATACGACATTCATCATTGTACTGATGAGAAAACTACATTTTTAACTAAATTCCACGGCACTCGCCGTTTACAACACACGCAGTTCAATCGCCATGTTTTTTCGTTCTGCAACGTTCTACCTAGTTCGCTTCTGTGCAGTTTTGCACTTAGGCAAGTAGTACCAAGCCTTCTGTATTGGAATTGTTTCAACGCTCATCATAGATGGAGTTTTTTATTAGTCATGTATCTCGATACATATGCTGATATTGTGACGTACCTTGTTATATACGCTGACTTCTTGTACATGTGTTTGTTTTTTAACTGTTTTTAATTGTTAAACTGTTTATTATTCAAACCTCATTCAAACATTTATTTGTCTTTCTTTACCGTTTACTTCAACCGCACTTATTTAAATAACTTCTTATACAGTTCATACACGTTATATATTCTCACCGATTTATATATTTTAAGTCTGCTTTTTTATTTTACCTATTTATAGTCTGCTTATTCTTTATTCTTTATTTATTAAAAATGATTCTACTGTAACTATTTTGCGTCATAAAGGAATTTATATATATGCAAGAATTATAAATGTTTATTATTATATATATTGCGTCATTTTATTTACTTAGACCAAACCTCTATGCTTTAGACATTATGGGAAACTGCTGATTTATTTTTATCATGTAGCATCTCTGTTACATGGCTGTCAGTGTTACAAAATCTATTCTAAAGACTACTCATTTATACCTCCTCTCATATTAGGGTGTGGTCTTAATTTAGAAACAAGGAGTAGGGTTAAAAATAATAACATAATAGTGCAAGGTAACCTATAGGATTATAATTAAAATACAACTATATACTATGTCTAAAATAAAGAATATTGAGAATGAGTGGTTAAATTCTAAACATAATATGTTAAATTACAAAACGTTTGTAATACAAAGAATAACAATTTAAAAAAGTGTATAATAAACTTAAGGTATAATGCATTATGTTTTAACATAATTGAAAAAATACAATTTAAAAATGTTATATTAATAAAAAATATAAATTTATTATTTTACATACATGTTTTGCAAATACACCCATGCAAAAATAAACAATATTACTATAACAAAAATCATGTTAGATACGAATAAGATATGTAACTAGGTTTTAGGTTTTTAGCTAAAATTAATAAAACTAACTATGTCTAAAACAAAAACAAAAACAAAAAATGAGAATATCTAAACATAACATGTTAGTTAGATGATTTTAAAACGTTTATAATGCCATACAAAAATAATACTAATTTTATGTCTTTTATTAGTATAAATTTTATTCTCATTATTCTTTAATTTAGACATATTATCGTTGTATTAATTTTAACTATAAGTGTACAGGTTACCTTGTACCATTTTGTTGTTTTTGTTTACCCGACTGGTTGTTTCTAAACTAAGACCACGCCCTACTATGAGAAAGGGTATAATTATGTAGCACAACACCTTCCAGTATTCAACGTACATTTTTTGAGAATAATTGTGCTCTTTGTTTTTATTTTTACAAGAGATACATATAGGGTCAGCTAAGTTTTAGCCTACTCTCGCAAGGTATCCTGTCACAATAACTTTTATAAGGTCAGCTATCTAGTTTGGTGATCAATACTATCACCAACATGTACAGGGTGATTTCAAAATTATGTTCACAAAATTTTGAACGTGATTCAAAATGCAAAAACAAAGAAAAACGTTCAAATGGAGGTATGTCCTAAAGTGCTTAGTTTTCCGTCTATCTGTCTGTATGTGTTTTTTACTAAATATTTTGTACCTAAGAAACCAAGGAAGTTTCAAAGTCCAAATTAGGGATGATTACTTATGTTTGTAGTGTTAGTGACCAAAAAAATAACTATCGAATTTAAATCATAACTTTCAAAATGGCAGCCGTTTCACATTTTTAAAGTAAAATATCTTGAAAATCGTTAACTTTACAACTTTATACACAATTTACAGGAGAGAAAATATTTGTATTTTTAACGACTTGACAGTCAACATATTTTTTTTCGTTTTTGTACCTACTTCAAAACGACAAAATCAATTAACGACAAAATCAGAAAACGTAATTTTTTGCAATTGTCTACAACATTCAAAATTACTCGAAAAACAACATTTGTTTTAATTCAGATAAATAAGATAAAATCCATTGCTCTAAAATGTGGCTCTTAACCATTTCAAAAATGACGACTGATAATATGTTTCAATAATGCTAAAACAAGTATTATTTGAAAATTACAATTTAAATTTGATAATTCGTTTTATGGTCACTAAATTTGGAGTTTGTAACTTACTTGGTTTCTTAGATACAAAATATTTAGTATAAAACACATAGAGCTTGGCCTAGAATACTAAGCAGTTTAGCCCATAACTTCATAGGAACGTTTTTCTTTGTTTTTGCATATTTAATCATGTAGGCCTGAACAAATTTTTTACCATACTTTTGAACCGTCCTGAATATAGCTTACAACATCCTAACTTTGTAACTTTACTTAGTTAACTTAGTTTAATTCGTTTTTTAAGAAAGTGTAGGGATTTAAAATCTCCCTACAAAGTGTGGTTTTTCATGGAATATTTTGTTTATATTGTGCATTTATTTTTGTTCTATCGTGCATGTTTCTACAGAGGTTTATTGCGCGAGACGGATCTGTACACAATACGTATGATGTGTTATAACCGCTCAAGCAGCCTGCCAGCTTCAAAGAGGATACATATGTCGTAAGTAGCCCTCTCCAGGCAGTGACAATCGATTATTTGCGGTTGATATCTCGCATTGATTTCACCTGCAAATGTTCCCGGTAGGACTAAAGGTAGCTTTATCCTATTGTAACGTTGAGGCTACGTAAGCTCGTGACAGGTATTATTTGACTGTTTCAGTTTCAAAGCGATTGGTTTCAAACAGCTGGCCTGAACCACTAGTTATGAAGCTGTTCATAAAGCTGGTCTTAATATTCGGTCAAAATATCCAAAATAGAAAACTGTTTATTTTAAATCCGAGTTTGATGAGTTCTTTTCCAAAATTTGATTTGAGATGCTGACTACTATAATTTTGGAAACTACTCGTACGAAATAATGAAGCAAATTCTTCCGATTATTGTTTTTATACATAATGCAACTATAATTACAAAATAAATACTAATAATCTCTTAAAACGGGTTGAAAGATCAAATTTTAAAATAGTAAATAAAATGCCGCTTTTTTAGAGTTCTGTATCTTGAAAGGAAAACGCAGAATATGTAGAATGTACAATTGTCTGTCTGTAAATCACAGTCTAGTTTCTCAGCAACAGAAAAAGGTGTCACAATGAAATTTGACATGGCTATAAGCATGCAAACACGCATACAATATAATAATCACAATTCAAAGATAGTTTACCGTAATTTTATGAAGAAAAACTTTAGCACCACATAAATAAATATTGTAACAGCCTCCGTAAAATGTGAAACAAGTAGTTTTGTAAACAAAGTTTGAAAGGTTTTTGGTTTTCTGATATTTAGTTTATTCCTTCTATATTCAAAAGTACTGCAACCAAATTTTGAAAGCGTGTCACATTAGAGGTATAGCACTCTGTAGCAGATATGAACAATAACGAGTTTAATTACAAAGAAAATATTAGCTTCCTGTTTTCAGTTTATTAAATAGCTTCTAGTAGGGACTAAAACCCGACACGAGCCTTTCATCTTAAATGTAATAAACTACCGGGTTGCCTGAAGTAAAAAAAGAACGAAACCGATAGTTCATCCTTGTTAGTAGGAAACTAGTTGTGTCGACTGAAGAATCTATTTTATTTAGTTATCTATTTAACTAATACAAAACTTGCACTTTAACTATGTAAAACTCTATTTGAATAGAAAGAAATATTGTATTCATTCTTACATTTTCAATAGTTTATTGTAAATCAAATTACTTTGGAAATTTTGTTACATTATCAATACTTCAGCTGTGTATGTAATGGCACTTAGTGATTTAACTACAATCAGCTGATGAAGCTGAATACTTTCACAGAGATTACGTCACGCGATACAACTTGCTGAATACTGAGGGAGAACTTCTCCAGCTTTCCCTTTTATTGTTAGAGGAAAATGTTTACTTTTTGGTGAAAAATAAAATGCAGATATCAACTATCTTTGTTTAGTCTATGTTATTAAAATAAACATTTATTTATTCTATGTTTATAAATTTACTCATATCTTAATCTGTTTTCCGAACTAAATGTGGTAATAATAATAATGAAGCAGTATTTGCAAGTCACAATTTACTTACTGGTAGAAAAGTTACGATTTAAAATAAACACTACAAGCTTTTATATTTTAAGCATGGACAAAATAAAGCCAAGTTCAATTTCATTTTTTCACAAAGTGTTTACTCTGTATTACCACATTTATTGACACCCAATTTGTGAAAATCAGATTTTTAGTTTAGAAGTTATACATTGTCCATATACTAGTCTTACTTTTGCTATACCGTCTATAATAATAATAAAGTAGTTATTGTCGGCGATGTCACAATTAGAATAGAACACTTACGCCTGAAACGTTTAATTTTCAAACTGGGTTAGCTATTTTCAGTTGTTAATAAACAGATTGAAATTAATTAAACTACTAGTTATTTATAAATAAATATTGAGCTTGATTTATGAGAAGATAAACTTGATATAATAATACAGGGACACAGAATAACACTACACACACGGGGCGTGACATACTGTTGCATTACTGATGATGGCGACATTGTCGACGGAATGAGTTTTAGTATATAAACGTATTAGTTGTGAGATTCTGTGTTCATTTTGCATTCTTTCAAGTACTAATTATTAATCAAAACTTTGCTTTTACAAAAGCAAACTTTGTTAAGCTTGAGTTATTACAACTATTGGATCAAATTACCATCACAATATTGCGAGAAAACTGTACGTGAAAAATAAAATTTTTTGGAGTAAAAATTGTATGAACACGATTAAAAGGTGTAATACAAGGTCAGTATAGTGTGAGGTCTGATTATTTCCACTTGGGAACCTTAGGAAAACTAAGTTCTCCAGCAGTTTGTAATGTAAACATAGATTGAGTGTTACATCATTCAAAGGTCTTATTGAAAATGGTTTCTATTTGCTTTGGCCGTTCCAAGAACCGGTCATAAACATTCAAATTCAGTTTTTTTGAATTTTGTTTTACCACAATTGGCTGAATTTACTCTCAAAATGTATATCAACCATTTCAGATGATATATATATTTTCAAAAGATTTTCAAATTATCACTTTTGTTAATACATTTCCTACATTTAACACGTTTAGAATTTTACAGATGAAATACTACTTTTAAATATGAGATAAAAGTTTAAATACTGAAATGTTCGGGTTTATGCAACTATTGAAACATTACACTGTATATTTACCATCAACAGGGTCTGATAACGTTTTTCTTTTAGAGAATTAAATCGCAAATATCAAAAGTTTTTACGTTTTAATATCTTGAATCGTGTTATAAAAATCAAATTTGTTCAAAATAATACTTTTAAACCCCTTACAGGTTTCCAAGATTGTAATACTCGGCTTATATTTATATTTCTTAAACATATATCCCAGCTCCTAATTTTATTTTATTGACACTGGTATTTAAAAACAAAATTTATTCTTGAAGTGTGAAATAGTTCGTTTTCAGATAAACAGGGTGTTTACCGAGGAAATAATTTAAGGGGAGGGTAAATTGGCCAAAATAAAGACAAAAGCACCTCTAAACATTTAATTTGTACGAAAACGTTTCTTTTACTATCTGCCATTTTTTAAAACTAAATAATGTATATCTCTAGAATTGAATAGCCGATTGGGTTAACATTTTGCAAGAGATATTTTTTGTAACCAGTTTAATTTCCTCTCGAATGATAAAATTATCAAACAAAGGGTACAGTAAAACAGCGATCATTGCTGTGTATTGCTGAGAGCTGTTGGCTCTTATTTGTTGATGCAACAAACGTTTTCACCATTCCATAAAAAATTAAATGGCCTAGCGATGTAAACTATTTAATAAAAACAACGCGTCGGATAGTTGGTAAAAAGAAATTTTTCGGACATATGTTTATAGAAACGTTTTTCCTTATTTTGACCATCCAAGTAACCATAACCGGAACTATCTCCATGTATTATAGAAGCACGTTGTATATCTGAGTGTCTAAAGTTGCCCCGCTTACATGTCACGCTGTTGTTACCCACATTTTTTTGTACAGTGAATTTAGAAAAATACAACAGAAATACGCTAAGCGATTTAAAAGTGTCCCAGCTCCCACTTTGTTTCCCCTGATATTAAACACTCGTAAATAGCCGTTTCACAATTACATAGATAGGTAAAGAAATAATATCCTGCTTGGATGAGCGGTCGATGAAACATATTTTCCGCAACATTTTGACGAGTATGAAAGCAAATCATGAAGAGTAATCCGGGCTTCGGACGAGATACAAAGTTAGGGACTTAATTAGGTTAGCTACGCCGCGCCGTCCGTTCTTTGTTGCTCAATGTTTATTAGCCTACGTACTTGATGGGCTTTTAAGCGTTAGATATTAGTTTTGCCATTGAAAAGGGATGTATGTAAAATGAATTTTATAACAGAACTGGACACTAGTACTTCCACTACTTGTAGTTTTCATATTTCCATTTTTGTTATCCGAAAAATTTGGATTGGCAACATAAATTTAACGTAGAAGGAATATAAATTTAAAAACGATGACTGTCCAATAATAATACAAGGAATATAAATTTAAAACAATTACTGTCCAATAATAATAGAAGGAATATAAATTTAAAAACAATGACTGTCCAATAATAATATAAGGAATATAAATTTAGAACAATGACTGTCCAATAATAATAGAAAGAATATACATTTTAAAACAATGACTGTCCATTAATAATATAAAGAATATAAATTTAAAACAATGACTGTCCAATAATAATAGAAGGAATATAAATTTAAAACAATTACTGTCCAATAATAATAGAAGGAATGTAAATTAAAAAACAATGACTGTCCAATAATAATATAAGAAATATAAATTTAAAACAATTATTACTGTCCAATAATAATAGAAGGAATATAAATTTAAATACAATGACTTACTACATCCAAACAAAATCCCATACTTCCTATATATCTTTCAACATCTCTTAAGATTTCCAGACAAATTCTTTGTCAATGACAAAGACACCGCTTTTTGAATCCTAAATCTTTTTGAAATCGGTACACCACTTTTAGAGTTATAGCCCTTCTCTACAGTAAAACGATTTTCAGGTACAAATTATTAAGTTGTTGTACGCTTTGAATATTAATAACAAATAAAACTAAATTTAATATAGTTAATATTTGAGAATAAATGAAATTTAATTTGAATTCTTCTCAGAAATATATGGAACTATATTCAAATCAAATTATTGATTCTCGAAACAAGTAAATACATTTATCATGTAAATACATTCATGGAGCCGCGGGCGTAGCTACTTCTCGTTAAAGTAAAACACGTTTTTTGCTATGAAATATCAGTCCTTGATCTAGCTTGGATTTACCATTTACGACATGGTTAAAATAAAATTCTATCCGGATAAAATATTCTCTAAATATTTTCCACCCTTGTTGACACAAAGCGTAGAAACAAATAAATCTAGGATTTAAACAGAAACACGACGTCTGTGTATTCACGTCCCGACTACATAACTCAGTACATGAAAAACCGATTGTCACAAAAAGTCTTGAACTTGTTTTGCGGACCGTAAAAAAACGTTTTTCACTAAACTAGCACAGTACAGTAAAGTTACTTTAGTTAAACGACAGTGTTTTAATTTCACAAAAGGGTGGTTTTTAAAGTATAATTATGTTTTAGGTCTACTGTTTTGGTTCGTAAAATTATCATTTTGCGATTGGTACGGTAATGGTCTTTCCAATTTGCAGTAAAGTCGATTGTCACCCACTCTATTGTGTTGCTAATTAACTAAAATAGAATAAAATTGTGCGTAATTTTCTTCAAAATTAAAAAAAAGCACCTAAAAGAAAACAATCGACGCAATCCACAGTAATAAATGGAAGG
The DNA here is from genome assembly GCA_018207615.1 of Philaenus spumarius. Classification (NCBI taxonomy): domain Eukaryota; kingdom Metazoa; phylum Arthropoda; class Insecta; order Hemiptera; family Aphrophoridae; genus Philaenus; species Philaenus spumarius. Next base: position 1,201,341 of record JAGFPH010000006.1, read on the forward strand.
GTATAGGTGTTTGGATAAACTAGAGCTCACCTGGACGCATTGTGACTCAACACCGTCTTCGGCCTTAGAGACGGTTTTGTTCCGCTCGCAGTACACGGTGTGTCGACAAAAATGCGAGTTCGGAAAGCTATTTTGCTCAAATCACCCTATATCGGTGGCGGCGGTACAAAAACAGGTCTTCTTTGAATATTTTTCATAAAGTAAAATGAAATAAAAAAAAAAATTAGATATGCCAAAATAAAAAATAAAAAAAATAACAACAACAAAATAATTACAACCTAAAATTAATTTTTAAACGTTCGTTTTTTCCTTTAATTCAAACGTAGAAGCCTTTTAATGATATAAACTTTAACAAATAAATATATAACTTTTAGAGTTAAAATACACGTAAAAACTTGAACCGCATTCCAAAGTAATTAGATTTAATAACTTTGATATCATTCAATTGCTTACCACCTATTCCTAAATGAAATAATTTCTGAAGACTTGGTTGGGGTGGTAGAAAAACAGGTGTACTTTGGGCCATTTTTTGTTAAATACGAGGTAATAATAACTTTTAATTTTGATTAGCCAAAATCTTTCTAAAACCAATATTTAAGATAACGTAATTTATTTTGAAAACACTGTAATATGTTCTTCCTTAAGTGTAATTTAGTTTGCTAGATTAATTTACTTTCCAATTAAGTTTTGATTTTTATTCCTAGAAAATATTTACTCAAATATCACCTAACCTTTAATGTACCTCTCATTAACTTTATGTTGAGATTAAGGATGGCGGGGTTTAAACATACGATCATCGCATTTTTGTATTTCTAAATTATGTTGACATAATTACATTAAGCCATAAAGTTTGAATAAAGCTTATTTTTAAATAGGCCTATTATATTGTTTAAAATCGGAAATTGAGTTTATCCTAAAATAAATATTTAAGTGACTGTTATTGGTACATTCAGATATTGAGAGTTGAATTGTAGATTAGGAGTTAGTGAATGTATTAGAAAAGGAAAATCAAGTTTTAACGATAGATTAGCATTAATAAAAGATTAAATTATTTGATGGTTGTTCTAGAATCAGGAGAGGTAAGTTATATATTATCTAATTGTGAAAATTATATAGAAATATAAAGTGTATACATTTGTACTAGAATAGAGAAAACATAGGCCATTACAGGTTTAAAAAATAAATTTCATCATTTTTGAATATGTTTTAGACAGATATTGTCAAATCGAAAACAAACGTTTATATTTCAATAGATGTGACTACAATTTTTTGTAATGACCTGTTTTTATACTCAAGAAAATTAGTTTAAAAAATGATAATAGGTGGTAAGTAAACGCGATTTCAATGTTTTTATTAAATCTAATTATTGCTGAAAGAGATCTAAGTTTGTTTCAGTTTATTAGCCAAGGCGCCATTTAAATTAAAACTAAAAGCACAATGCTCATTAGTCTATATTTTGTATTCCTACCATTTACTTGCAAGGGATGCTCCAACAGGTCGGGGTGGAATGTTTGATCAATTCAGGAGAGTAAGATAGCTTAAAAGGGGTTGTAGTGGGGGAGGGGACATATATCATGCCAGGATGGACGGACGCAAGGTTATGAGTTTACTGAGAACTTGCGGCTTGTGAAGTTTATTTTTATACATTTATACTGTTAGGGGAAGATATGTTGGAATGCTGGTGGAGTGGAGATGGAAAATAATCTATTGCTTTCAACTTGACAGAAACTGTGGCAACCACTTAAGGTTAGGTTGTTTCGGAAGGTATAGGTAATATATCTGAAAGCGAACTTCTCATGTAAAAATAAGCAAATCTATGATACTATACTATACTTGGTGCAGGCTTGGTTATTGTAGTATGGTAAAAATGTTAGTGGAGCGTTAAGCAGTGCCTTGTAGTTTTTTTTTTTAATTGGGGTGAACACTAATGACACATATAATGCATTTTGGAAAAAATCTTCCTCTTTGTAGCTTTTTATATCTTACGCTGCCTAAAAGGTAAAGATCAACCAAAAGTTTGTTGGTCAAAGTCAAATAGAGCTTATATTTACTACGGATAACTTACCATAACCGTTTCAAAAGTACTGCGGTTTATATCAGATGTGATGGGCATTTAGTGGTTGGTTTTTGAGAGTAAAATAGTAGTCAGATTAGAGTTGATGTATCTGTTTCTTTAATCATATTTCGTAGATAATACGTTCAGTACGATACAAATTAAAATTTAGTTTGAAACGTAGTTTGTACTTTGATATTTCATCTGTTGTTGTCTTTGTAATGGTTTAAGTCAAAACTCGGACAGGATTAAGTTGACAATATAATGTAGGGTAGAAGATTCAGTAAGTCTTTGGTCTATTCCTAAAAAAAACCTAACCTACCAATTTGATTTGTTTCAAAAATGAAATTAGCTGTTAATAGATGTGGCACAGAGAAAATGGCCTACATGGGTATTTAGAGATGTTACGACTAAACAGATGACTACCATACCAACGTTGAACAAACATTTTCAATCACCTGAGGGATCGGAGAAGTAACACCTTTTCAAAATATTTATGGGTTTTAACATTGTTTTCCCCACTAACTTGTGGCCATACACTTAAAATAAAAAAAAATATATATTTTTTTTTTTTTTTTTATATATATATATATATATATATAATGTGTACTCATTGAAAGCGTAGTTTTTACATAATTTAACTTAAGGGTCGGCTCTAGTAAAATAGAAAGCAACCTGCGACTCCATCGTAGCGGCGGTAGGTTACGCGGACATTGCTCATCCTAAATCCATTTAAATCCGCAATTGTTGAAATAGCGTTTAAAAAAAAATACCAAACTCTTGGGGACAAAATTCTTCATTCGAATGGCTTGGTAATTTTCGCTGTAATTAATAGTTACAACGTAAAAAAATATTTAAAATCACCCTATAGCGGCGGTAATTTACACGGACATTGCTCAGCTTAAATCCATTTAAAACCCGCAATTGTTCAAATAGCGTTTTTTAAAAAATACCAAACTTTTGGGGACGAAATTCTTCATGGGAATGGCTTGCTAGTTTTTCGCTGTAATTAATAGTGACAACATAAAAAAATATTAAAAATCAATGTTTTAAATTGTTAATAAATATTAAACAAAATGTTTTTCTTAGTTTTGGAAAAGCCATTTGCATGCGTATTGGCCATAGCTTTAATTACATATCGTTCATAATTACGGATCAAAAATAAAGGAAAAATTTTGATTTTAATTTAACATTGGTGTAATGAAGTGTTAGCCAACATGGCCGACAGCTATAGCCGACCCTTAACGCTGTGGTACTAAAGTTTTAGATTATATACTGCTTTATACTGTGTCATCCAGCTCACAATAAATTGTAATGTAAAGCTTACTTTGATAATTTCGAATATTAAAATAAGTTTTATTTCTAAAATATTGCTAACCGTAGGGTGACATCGGTAACTTTTATCGTCATACTGTTTAATTAATATGCCAGCTGTTCGAAGAAATTAAAACATGGAAAAAGAAAAGTGTTTAAAAAAAGTGTTACTGTTCAAATTCATTACCCGAAGACAAGTTTGAAGTGAGAATAATTAAAGTTGAATGAGATAAATAATTAACTGATTATATCAAAGAAAGTGTTTTTCTACGCAAATGAATTAATCCCATTTGAGAGATTTCAAGAGAACGTGTCTTGGATTTTTATAATTTTAAAAGAAGGGTATTTGTTGTTCAGCTTGAAATAATTTAAATGAAGGTTTATTTAAATTTGCGAAATGTAATATTCATTACTCTTTTATTCTGTAAAATCAAACTGTATTAATTACTAACGAGTCTAAAGTGTGGATTAAGTTTCCAAGTAAGGTGAGTTGTAGCAAACTGTGAAATTCATTTACACTCATAATTAGCTTTCAAAACCAATACACGTCAAACAATGATTGAATTATCTTTCACTACTTTCACGAATTCTGTTAAAGTAGATATATTTTATCAAATTCGTAGAAACCAGAATATGTCAAACGAACCAAAACATTATGTAGTATTGATAGAAAACTAGAAATATTATATTGCTACACTAATTTCGTTTAAAATTTCTACCAATGATTTAACATTTTGCGAATCTGTTATACATTGAAACAAATGCCACTTTAGTTTAGCATTATATTTTTCAAATATAACATTTTAATATAATTACACATACAATAAATTTACTTTCGATGTTTTGGCAGAGTTACATGATTTTACGAATTATTTTAAAAGGTTTGAAATTGAAACTATTCATTTGCATATGTCAATCAAAAAGTATTGAAATTAAAGCTTCAATGTAAAACAAATAGTTATATAGAGGACAGTAAAACTGTTGTTGAATATTTAGAATAAATAGAAAATAAACTATGTATACGGGAGTGTTTGTTATGCGTTAGCTAAAACAAAGAGACAAAATAAATATATTATATTTTATGAGTACATAGAAATTAAATTAATTGCAATATTAAAATAATGAAGTTGAAAAATGTAAAATAGAATAAAACATTGGGTGTGCTTAAGAGTAACTACACGTTGGAATTGATAACTTCTATGACCGATTTATATTTTTATCAGTATTAATATTAGAGGAGAATAAAGGTCAACAAATTAAACAAGACAATATATTGTCAAAAAATATTTTATCATATTTTGAAATTGCATAACTATAATATTATAATATAATAATTATAATATTATAATATAGTAATATTATCATAACTATAATATTATTATGTAATAATATTATAATTATGCGAAAAATAGTGATCATTATAATGTAAGCAGTATTATTTAGTGACTAATGATTTTGAGTGAGGTAATAGTGTATGCACTTTTCATAGAATTCTAAGAATAATTCAATATGTAAGGGATAATTATAATATTATAATAACGTATTACAATATAATTATTATGTAACGTCTATTCCCTCTCCACGCACTTACTTTTCTATATATACTATTAGCTGACAGGACAATGTTCGCTATTGCAATAATATGGTTGCCTACAGCAAATGTTACATCTTAAAGTATTTTAGCTGATTCTGTGTGTATTTTGAGACAGTGGGTTTTGTGCTTTTACGCGATTTGTATTTAAAAAACGCTTTCGTCTTTTTTTTCCTCGTTTTTTGGTATTTGTTCTGGATGCGACTGAACTGCATCAAATGATGATGTACACTGTTCTGATAGAGTTGGAAGTAGAGAAATTTGGAGACCAACGTCTGAAACCTGGGATTGGGAAGCTGACTGTATTTCATCCACACTAATATCAATTGAGTTGAGTTGTCAGGTAAAGAAGGTATGAGAGGAATGAGAAAATCAAAGTTGCCTCTCGTTATTTCCCCAGTAAACCTTAGCCTCCCTACTCCCTCAATAGGTTCGCCAAAACTCTCCCACAACAAATAACCATCTCTGTTCATCTGAAATTCATAAAAAAATATTTCGGATGCTGCTTGAATTTCACAGGAGATTCCAAAAGTTACCGGTTTGCTCATATCTGCAATATATTCTTTTTTGTTGAATAACTATCTCCTGTAAAGTATATGGTTCACCTGCGCCAATTGTTTGAAACATGACTAACAACTCTGGTCCTCACCTCAAACCCCAGTGAATCAGTGCCATGTACAATTAAAGCCAAATAGTAGAATAAGCATTGGCCATCTGGCCTAGAAGAAACTTCTCTGTGAGGAATAGATACTCCATTAATGTAATATAAGGCTAAATTTTATATTTAAGTGAATATAATAAGTTACTATTATAATAAGTAAATTAAAACAATGTAAAATATTGCTTTGTCAAAATGTACAAAATGTAAAATATTTTCTAAACTTACTTCAGTTAGACAAAAATTAATCTTCTTTACAAAACTTAAAACGTACAAATATAATAATTATAATAATCATTATTATAATTATCCCTTATATATTGAATTATTCTTAGAATTATATGTTGAGTGCATACACTATTACCTCACTCAAAATCATTAGTCATTAAATAAACATTGCTTACATTATAATGGTCACTATTTTTCGCTTACTTATTATAATATAATATTATTATAGTATATTAATATTATAATAACGTATATTATATACTATGTATCGTCTATTCCCTCTCTACGCGTTTACTTGTCTATATATACTATGTATCGCCTATCCCCTCTTCCCGCTCTGACTTGTGTCTACCCAAAACGTTTGCGTGATGCGAGATTTCAGAAACATAGTCAAGCGAAAGTGCCCAACGGGCCAATAGAAGTTATCACTTCAAAAAGTATTCTCTAAATGTAACGAAATATTAATGAATAAATAAAACAATAATTCAATGGTGATTGGATTTGGAATGAGTAATACCGTGTTGATACCATATTTAGTTCCGGATAAGTACTATGGTGGAAAGAGTTAGGTACTTTGGTACAGGATCTAAAGTTTATAATAAAGGTGCAGCGGTGAAACGTTCTCTTCCAGTCGGAACCTTTACAAACGTTCGTAGGTTCGAATCTGTTACTGACAATTGTTTTACTAGCTCTATTTTCTGCTCCCTGTCTCATTATTCTAACTGGCATAATGTAAAATAAACACAACATAGATACACAATGCTTTCAAAGAAGGTTGGGTCAAATAAAAATGAAAACCACGGCTTGTTGGGCTTGGAAGTAGGATTTCGCAGCTGTAATTTTTAGGGGTACTGGTGTGTCTGTATAAATCAGTGATAGCTAAACAGAGGGTATAATCTATAACCGCATGTACATAATATATCGCATTAATGTGTCAGTCTCCGCAATGGCATTTTCAAATTGTCCATTCTTTTACAGTTTTCAATAAGGGAATTTTTAATCAAATTCTGGAAACTAAAGATGCAAAAATAAAACAAATTGTATATTTTTAATGATTGAACAATTGCTGATGTATTGGCAGA
>JAGFPH010000006.1:1213266-1265534 GCA_018207615.1 Philaenus spumarius
GTTTGGACAAAACAATAAAAGGCAATACTTTTAAACCAAAAATGTATTAATTTGTAAATTTCCTTATGACGACCTCTGTGTATTATAATTAATTACGGTTATTTGGCGAAAATAGGGAAATAGTTGTTGAATATGTAAACAAAATTGACTATAAATCGCGCCTAGATGATAAGAGCTCCACTTCGCTCCGCCCAACAAGGACACAATAAATCTATCATCCGCCTAAGGGAAGATCCATCTAGAAACAAATGTATCAGTTAAGCTGCGTAATATTTAAGACTTTAACTAGTTTCAAAATGTTTCCTTGGTTGAATCTTAAACTTATTTATAACTAAAAGGAAATATAGAAATATAACTGTAACATAACTCAATATAATAACCAGCCATCCACACTTATTTACATTAAAACATGCAAGTTCAATGTAAACCTCATTACTTTGTTGATCAATACTACAGACATAGGCAAATGTATTTATCCAAACTAAAACTAAATGTTGTGAAAACAGTCCCTTTCGTAATATTTTTTCGCAAGTAATCCCACAATGGTCAGATAAAATTTCGATACATACATTTACGTACATAGAAATTACTTTTCATGCAAGTCTTTATTGCCTTTAATTTCCGAATTGTACTTTTTTCTGTAGTATATTGCTGCTGGTATAAAATAGTTATATTTTATTGATGTTGCTTCTCCGTGTTTCAATTATTTCCTGACTATTCATATAAAATAACTAACAAACACTGTAATAAAAAAGTACTGTAATAACACCAAAAACCCACTTTCAAAACTATTATTTATACCTATATATCATACTCACAAAGCACATTATTGGCTAAATTTGACAGTAAGTGAAGGCAGCCGACTAACAAAATCCAGTTTTCATAATCACATTACCTCATCTGTCATTCACTTTTACTTTTCTAAATCTTACTTTCATTGTTAATTGTTTTATTAATTTAGTCTACAGTTTATAAGAAAACCATTTTGAAGTTACATTAAATGCAAATGAATGAGTTTAAATACAGGCTTTCTTTAAAGACAGTTAACAATTTTGACTGTACAGAATCCTAAACTCAAGCTTCTCAGGTTTATATGTATCTCTTGTACTTCCAAAGATGGCAACAATTGTGCCCACAAAAATTCTCTCTAGGAATCTAGTTTTCTATAAAAAGCTAAGCACAGTTACCTGTTACAGAATTATCAAACAAATACTCCAAGCTCAACTAATACCACTAATCAGCTGTGAGTGATGTACAGGTATTTGTGTTAATATTATGTAAACTGGCTTCAATAAACAGACTAAAAGCCCAGGTAATTATATCATTCAGCTTATACTGCAACGTTTGAAAGTGTCAAAACATGCATTATATGTAAATACTCGTAGCGTACAGTGCTCATAGTTACCGTTCTCATTTAATTTATTCATGTAAAGTATACAATTGTCTTATAAAAGCAACAGAGTGGCTTAAATAACAGAGTCGAAAATAACGAACATATGAAGTTAAGAGTGTGGAACCTTGCCCGTGACATAGATGCAATTTATGAGTTTATAATTTGGTCCACTATCTTGAATGTAACCTTAACTTTTAAAATTGGAAAGGGTTTTGTGATGCATGATTTCAATGCGCGATTTCAAGAGAAAATATACAGCGCATTGATATATCATGAAAAATGTGAAAATAAATGTTTTCGAGTTTGATTTACATGATAAAACAAATCATTGAATGCAATTAAGTTAATACGAAGATATAAACAATACGAATAAATATTAAACGTCATAACATTTATTTTATAAAATACATAAAATGTAGATTTTATAATGTAAATAAACGTCAAAACAATTTTAGACATCGGGGTACAATGTTCACCATGGTTTTTCTTTTGAAATTTTGCATTGAAAGCATGTATCACAAACCATATAGGCATATATAATAAGACTATATAAGCATATAGCTTTCAACCAACAAATAAAAATGGCTATAAATAAGTGTAAGCATTTAATGAACAAAGCGGATAAAACTTTTAACAAAATGATCAACCTTTACGCCCCTCTACCCAAAATACACAAACCGGACCTCCCAATCAGACCATTAGTCAATTTTACAAGTGCTCCGTCTTAAAGATTATCGAAAACTTTGGACAAAATAATTAGGAAGTACATCAAATATAAAAACAATTTAAACAAAAACAATTACAGCTTAAAAACACCCAAGATTTAGTTTCCAAAATAAAAACACGGCCATAAAACCTGGCTCCATATTAGTTTCGTTCGACATCACTAACTTATACACTAACGTGCCTGTTAATGAAACCAAATCCATTTTGGAGAAACATTTGAAGGAGAATAATGCCATGCCCACTGAGAAAATAACTGAATTATCAAATTTACTAACTGTATGTTTATCCCAGAATTATTTTAAATTCAATGACCAACATTTTAGCCAAAACAATGGATTGGTTATGGGATGTCCACTTTCGAGCATAATGGCGGAAATATTCTTAAACCATATCGAAAACCGTGGCATAATATCCCCCAATAAATAGATATGTTGATGGCATCATTGTCTTATATCAGGGCACGTCAAGACAAATCCAGAATTTTGGTATTTATTTAAACAATATACACACATCTTTGAAATTCACCTCTGAAATAGAAACTAATAACAACATCAATTATCTAAATCTCACAATAACCAAATTAGATGGAAGACACCTTTCAAAATATACAGGAAGCCGACTCACACTGATCATACAATCCACGCCTCATCCGATCATCCAATTGCACATAAAATAGCAGCTTACAACAGTTTCATCCATAGATAAAGAAATATTCCCATGACGGAAGCAGACTTTCAAGAGGAACTCAAAACTATTGAGTGCATTGCAACCAATAATGGTTACAACGTTTCAATTGTAGATAGATTGCTCAAGAAACAAAACAAAAAACACAAAATTACAGAATTGTCACAAAAAAAGATAGACAAATTTATGGTGTTTAACTATTACAAGCCGCTTAAACAAACACTTGGAAATATCCTCAACAGACATGGCTACAAGGTCGCTTATAAAATAAAAAATAATTACGTAATACAAACAAATTAAAAGAAAGAAAAATTTAAAGGCTCAGGAGTATATCAGTTATCATGTTGCGATTGTCCAAAAATATATATAGGGCAAACAGGAAGATCTTTTAAGAAAAGATTTAAAGAACACTTTCCATTGTGAAGTGCGAACCTCACAAAAAACGAGTCGAAATTTGCCGAACATATCATCCAGAATTACCATGATTACTCCAGCATAGACGGTACCCTCGAAATATTACATCATTGTAAAAAGGGAAAGTTGATGAACGCGCTAGAACAGTTCGAAATTTACAAGAACATAAAATAGGTAGTAGCAAACTATTAAATGAAAAGTTAAATTTTGAATTTAACCTGTTATACGACACCGTATTGACACATGTTGATAACGCATCATCCCTTCCAAGCTATTAACTTGCATACCATCAGTGCGTACCGGAACAGCGTCGTATGTAGTCGCTCACCACGAGTTTAAGCAATGCAGGCGTGTAAGTGTGTTTTATTTATTTATTATGTGATCGTTGTGTTAGTTATGTGTAACGAAGGGAAACCTGATAAACTTGAAAATGACTGAATAGCCGAAACAGCCGTCCTACATCTAATAACATATATCACAATTAATTGCTATATTCATATTTAAGAAACACTTATATTCAAAGTAGCTGTTCCAAGATGCAGACAGATTTTTTATTCATAAATAGATTTTTTTAACGGGTAAGTTACCACACTTGCATTTCCCATCATTCGTTATTAATTTTCGATAAATTAATCCATTCCTATACTTTTTGAAGATCTTGTTAATGTGCCCTCAGAAGGTGAAGCAAAAATATTAATCCGTCCAAGAATTTCCAGGATATCTTGGATTTTTAAAAATAAAAAAATAATTACTCCCTATAAAAAAGTTTTGAGTTATGAAATCTAGTACGACAGACTACGTTAAATACCTTAAAAGCAAATACAACAAACATTTCAACAGAAACCTTTGAAATGTTTTCCAAGGTTTCTTACCTTTAAAAGATAGTAAGATTCTCTTACTATTTTCCTACATTGTATTCTATGATCTAAAATATGTAATTTGAAATTTTTCTGATTAAGATACTACTCAAGTGAACAAGTACTGAATTACATTCCTTTACGCCAACTCCAGTTATTAGACAATATTTAACAATGTGTAAAGTTATACAACATTACTGAGTTAAGAAACTTTCCTACGCTAATGAAAGGTGTTCTATGGGTAGAATAATACGATGAGATTTGAATGAATTGCAGGTCCTTTAATTATTAATAGGTGTAAATAAATGTCTGGCTATATAAGTTATAAAATGTTCTAATTCATTAAATATTCAATTCCCCTTCATATACTGCGCACTTTTTTTTCAAAAACCAGAAGTAATAAACAAACCTAAAAGGTATTTAAAGATAAAATCTACAGTAAATCAGTACATCAATATTATTTCAAACCTTTTCACGTTATTCGCATAAAGTTATTTAAATTCAAAATCTAACGTTTTATAAAATATCATGATGTTTAATCTTTTTTCACAATGTTAATATTTTCCGATTAATCTAATTAATTACATGCAATAATATTGTACGACGTAAATCAAAGTCGAAATTATTTATTTTAACATTTGTTTATGCGATTTCGATTTACTGTAGACCTATAATTTCTACGTTGATTTTCTTTTGAAATCTCTCATTGATGATTACATTCAAGACAGTGGACTAGATTTTAAAACATTATAATACAAATTTTTGACGGAAAGATGCCACACATTTATTTCCAAACTATGTTCTTTATTTTCGACATATTAAGCGACTCTGTTTAATTTTTTGGAAGACTCTGTTAAATTACATTCAAACAGTAATTATTTCAAAGTACAAGCTCTGACAAATCCAAACGCAGTATAAGCTAAATAATATAGTTACCTGAGCTTTTAGTCTGTTTATTGAAGCCAGTTTACATGTTATTAACAAGTACCTGAATGTCACTCACAGCTGATTGGTGGTATTAGTTGATCTCGGGGAATTTGTTTGATAATTCAATAACTTTCATGCATTAATTAATTCCAGGTAATACATATCTGGATGTTTCAATGCAATGCAATGGATGTTTTCATTAGTTAATTCCATGAAATACTCTAGCTGGGTGTTAGAATGAAATGCACTTAGGGTTTAGTTGAAAAATACATGTACAAGTACCTGGAAGTATTTATATGTTGGGGACAATATTACTAACTTTACTATTTATTACTTACTTTACTTACTAAATATTACTTACTTACTATAAATATAAATATAACTTACTTAAATATAACTTACTTTACTAAATATTACTAAACTGAAAGTGTTCTTAAACCAGACCACTTTAAGTTCAACTTGCCTTTCAAGAGTTCCTTACACTTAAAATTATTAACTTCTAAAAGAACGCCTACATTTACAACCAGTCTAATTTAGTTTCATTGGAATTAAATATTATTAACTTCTCAGTATAGGGAAGTTATTGTAAGGGGTTCGAAAATTAATTCTAAAATTGTAAATTTTGAAGCATATTATTGCCAATATGATCGAAAGAAATTTGTATTAAATTCAGTGCAATATGTTTTTCTGAAATGCTAATTTCTATTTGTTTATGCACAAAATAATTAATACAAAGTAAATATATTAGTATTTTAGATATGGGTTCTTACTTATTCTTAACTTTAGTTGTATTTTAGGTTAGACATCTGTCAAAACCCTCATAGTCCTCCAAATTTATGTTTTCCATTTGGTTTATATATGTGTTATATTTAGTTGTTTACTTGATAACGAGGGTTGATTTTTAATCTTGAAACGTCGTTTATTATTTTCTTTATGATGGCAAATATACAAACAAATAATCGAAAAAATAGGCCTGCTTCAATTTTAGTTGCATGATTCTTGGATTCCAAGTCACTTTGAATAATATTATATAGGATAATATATTATTAATAATATTAAATATTACCTTTTATTGGTCCGTTTTGTGACTTTTTTTGTCGTTCGAATTTTACAACGCGTTTTGGGACCGCAATCCCATTGTCAAGTACGCTTACACAATAAAACACATAACACGTTTAAAAAAAACACACAAAAACAACACAGTTACAACACTTTAAAAAAACTTTAAAAAAACCGTAATTATGCCGGACAATTATTCAGTGTGTAGGTCAAAGTGTCCGGCACAATTCAGTTTTTTTTAAAGTTTTTAAAAGTGTTGTAACTGTGGTGTTTTGTGCGTTTTTTAAACGTGTTATGTGTTTTATTGTGTAAGTGTACTTGACAATGGAATTGCGGTCCCGAAACGCGTCGTAACATTCGAACGATAAAAAAAAGTCACAAGACGGACCAATAAATAATATATTTAATATTATTATTAATATATTATCCTATATAATACTACTTCAATTGCGTTGTATCCATGTAAATATTTCCCACTCTCCATTTAAAACACTAACTATTTTAAATTAAATAATTTTCATAAAATTATCTCTCACCATTCAGGAATTTAGTTTCTTGTAACATTTTAACAAATCAAGATGGCTTACCTGTAACAAACAAATTAATTAAAATTAAATCAGATGTAATTATGTCCATTTCGCCAATTATTAAAATACTATTATTGAGTAGAGTGGAATTCTTTTAACATAACCTAAAAACAATAAAGCTTCTCTACATTAGTGTCATAATTTTAAATGATTTACAAGAAACAAAGGTCAATGATTATTTGGTAACGGTAGGTCAGTTAGGCAGGTAACTGCCTAAAGTTGTCGACAGATTTAACTGGGATTCCACTCTGCTTATGGTAAATTTCTGTTCAACCATTTATTTTATACGGATGCATTATGAGATTTTCGTGACTCGCAGAACGATCTGAAATCCTCAAGTTATCAGCGTGTTTTGAGCAAAACGATGCTCGAACCCGTTGCACTTTTAATGTTCTAAAATTCTGAGGACAACCAGCTAGGACAAAATAACCTTAGAAACCCATCGCAAGATGGGAACGTGATTGGTTTGTGCCTGAATCTCGTCTGAAATTCCTGTTGTTATCGACTATAAAAACGTTAAATAAAGTTCTGCCAAATAATTTGGCTTATCATGAAACACGGTACTGCCAATTTATCGAAAAATGAAACAATATAATATGTAACAACTAATATCTGAATTACAATATCTTAACCGTTTATTATAGATTTTTGTGGTTTTTCGTTTGTGTTTTTAAGTTTGCGTTCGTTTTGTTAACCTAACCTGGCAATGTGGTTGGTGGTGAAGAATAATTAACTTCTTCTAAATTTTCCAAAATGGCTCATGTGGTAAATTAATGTAAATGCAACTTTAATTGAGCCCAGACCGAACCTCAAACTGTGTCTTAAGCTTGTGGTCCGAATCAGCTGTTGTTTTACGCAATTATTTGCTGTGGTAGTCAATATAAAAATGAGAGTTTGGCCATGGCTATTCTTTTTTAAAACAATTTTCGAATTAATGTACTATTTTTGCACATTATTATGTGATTTCAGCAAGTCTATACCCATATACCTCTAAATAAGTACATCTATAAAATATTAAAGTTATTTTTTGAGAATTTATCGATTCTTCCTTATGCATTAATACATGGATTGTGATTAGTAATGTTCGTTGCTATAATTCTGAGATTCTTTGTTCTTTCGATTTAAATAATACAATACACCTTCAGTATAAAATACTTTCAGCCAACAAAATCAAAAATACTTCTCTGTTAGTTCATTTAGTTCGTTGTCCCTTGCAATAATGTAGTTATGAAAACATTGAGATATATTGCACCAATCTTAATTAAAAAATGTAAGAAGTTTTGCCGTGCCAAACTGTAAGAGCAGAAAGAGATCCAGTGCATTAACAGTTCAACTTGGCAATACTGGAATATTGACTGAAGTCTTAAACGTCTTATTCCAATTGGATATTTGTGAAGAATATAGTTTATCAGTGACGGTTACAAAGGTAGTACACTAAATGACTTATTACAGATTAACCTGTCTTTCCCCGACATATTTCAGTAGGCTGTACTTGAACTTTGAAACAAATCCAATTAAATGATCATAAATAGTATATTTCGCACCTAGGGCAGAAAATGAGGTTTTGCAGGCTTGAGATCGTGTTTCAAGTTCGAGACGGAGTTTCACCACTATTTTTCACCACACTACACAATAAAATAAACACTATATAAAATTAAAAAAGAATATTTATTTAGCACACATGAAAATGAAACTTTGAGGTTATAAACTAGCTAGCTATGGTTGCTAGGCAACGGTGAAAATAACAATTATGTGTGTGCCACTAGTCTGTCGGCGATACCTATTGAATCATTTGCCATATGGGCCTATTTCATAACGAAATTGTGTTGAGATATACGTTCATATTTTAATTGAATAAACGAACAGCTGACTTTACGGCCCTAGGGCAGAAAAGAGCTACTTTCGGCCTCCAAATGACGTTCCGAAAATAGCTGAAAACATCGTAGTGTGGTGAAAAATAGTCTTTCCTTTGCCTAGTAAACAAATTGAATGTACTCAAATATAAAACGTCTTTACATTATTTACAAACAATGGAATGCTTTTACAATCATGTTTCTACTGAGGTCGGTGGTGTGTTCCTACAGGTGGGGTATACGATCATTCATTATCCCGACGGGAAAAAGTTGAGAAACGTGTCTTCAGGGATAGATACATCAACGGGAGCAAGAGCGCGAGTTATGGCCTTCCTAGAACAAACTTTCACACCGGAATTCCTTCTTCAACTTCCATTAACTTACCTTCCTCTCTGTTATCAGTATATTCCTGCTCGACTTGAACTGGTTGATTTTGATTTCAAGGCCGAGAAGTACAATTTTCGAATTAATTTCAAAAGGTAAAGTTAGAATAAATTTTAAAGTACTTACTGCTGTCAAATTTATTACCAAAATTCTCCTATTAAAACTCTTTTCTTTTGTAGTTAAATCCTTTTGATGTATTGTTTTCACGAAATTTATAAACTCAAAAGGAAACGGTTTGTAATGAATGTTAAAATTGATATCATAATTCAAAAAAAAATTGAGGTTAAAATGTATAAGAAATACGAAGTATTAGGTTGAAATTGACAAGAATCGAGAATTTTTCTAATGTTGAAATAGTGAATTTCCTTAGTTCAAATTTTATAAGATGTACAGATTTTTAAGAATGGAAAACTTTTACTGAGTTTCAAATAGCAAATTTTCTTAGGTTAATAGTTAATTTGAATAATTTTAAAACTACAAGAATTACGAGTGATAAGAATTTAAAATTGATAAGAAACTTTCTTACGTGATATTGTTAAGACATGCGAATTGAGGAAGTTAAAATGATAATTTTTATGAGGTGATTTTTATGAGCTGAATATAGTTATAAATTTTTATGAAGTTTAAATGGCTAGGGTTTTTCTTTAATTAAAATGTATAAGAACTGCTAATATTAATAAAAAACATTTTCTGAAAGTGAAATGGTCAATTTTCAGATTCAAATTATAAGAACTGATAATTTTTATCGATAAGAATTACGAAATTGTTGAGGAAGGAATAAAAAAGTCTTCAATTTAAATTGATAAGAAATGCGTTTTTTCTTAGGTAAAAATGATAGTTTATGCAGGTAAAATTGATAGTAAATACAAAGTTTCAGAGATGAAAGGTGACAACGAGCAGGAATATTTTCGGTTAAAATTTATAACTTTTCATAGTATGTTAAATTTTGTAGAAAATGCAAATTATGTACGTGAAAATTAAAAATTTTATAATTTGGATATAGAGAAATTTCTTATTTATTACCGTACTTCACAACTAATTTTTATGAATTTAAAATTGACATAATTGCGATCATTTTAGAATGTGGAAGTGATGAGAATTTCGGAGGTTAATACTAATATATATATTTATGAGGTTGGAATTGGAAGCATCACGGTTATTATTAATTGTGTTTTCCATAACATAGTTCATAATGAGAAAAGGAGGAAAGAATTAAACAGAACAAACTGATTAAATTGATCAAGTTTTAAGAAAGTACAATTTTTAAGCAGAAGAAGCGGCTGCTTTTGAACCGAGGGTAACTTCCGCAAATAAGAATTGTGGGAACTCTGCGGGAAATGTTTCCAAGAAAGCATAAGCCGTGTAAACAGTACATTATTCACCACCTTTCAAGGGGGATGACGGATAACACCCCTAAAACAAACCTGCCCTAATGTGTGGCTATATTTTGACCCGTGGGACCATATTCTTTAAATAACCTCCAAGAAATGCTAAAGCGAGGTTTAATGAAACTTATTTCGACACGTGATTTTAAATTTTAGTAAGAGTTTAGTTTTAAACCGTTACAAAAATAAACACAACAATAAATGGATTTACGGCTTGAAGAAAAGTGAAATGAAACAGTATTTAATATAGAATACAATTTTGTATCATTCACAAAAATGAAAGATTGACCTTTGATGAGTAATTTTTCAGGAATAAAGTCGGACGTAAACATATGTACAAAGATATATGAAACTAGCAAGAACCCTGCCTGGTCAATCCCTTTGATACACAAATATTAATAATATCTTTGAAATAAAGTTGTAAGATTAATAATAAAATCAAAGCTAAAGTAGTAAATACTAGTTATTAATGTCTAAATGTAATTTATGTCATGGATGTCTAAGTTTATGATATGACAGAATTTATAAAAAAGGTTGTAATACAAGCTCGATTTAAACCTAATAGTAATATACAGATTAGAGATATAAATTATTCAAAAATATGAAATCAGTTGTTAAAGAAAATGCCACTGATAAATGTCCTACACACCAGGTTAGATATACTAGAGTAAATAGCTGACAATTGTACGGACATTGAAATCTTCCTGAGTGTTGCATTTTAAATGTATATTTAGCATTATTTTACTATTAACAACCTTAAGTTTTCTTTGAAATACTTTGTGAATTCAAATATTTTCCCATCAAACTTGTGGCCTTCAATACTGTTACAGTTTGTTAGATAATACATAAGTTGTAAGTGTACAGTTTTAACGTAATTCAACTTCAAAGCTAATACATGACAAATAATATTAAATGTTTTAACCTAATTGTTAAGTTTACGATACGACAGGATTTATAAAATCAACTGTTATAATTATGTGTTGAGATTAAACATATTTCACCAACACTAAACATTTAAAGCAGTTGAGTTTTTTATTTTTAGTAGAAAAATATTTAAATGTAAAAAGTTTTTTCTCTTTTTTAAAACTATTTCCAAGCCTCAACTTTTTTTAAACTTCAGTATTTTCGCCACCAACTTGAAACCCTGTAGATTGATCTATAAAACACAAAGGCAGAGCGTGCACCGTTTCAACTCATTTTTACTTTTTCAAACCAAACAGGGTGTTTGCAAAAATCGTTCCAAAACATCAGGATTTAGTACCTTGGACCAAAATATGTAAAAACATTCCTACGAACACAATTCTTAAAATGCTTAGATTTCAACTTAGCCTTCATTTTGAGTTTTAAAAATTACACCTTTTTTAAGGGTAAATACTATGGACTTCAGCTACTTAGGATTAATAGTTATAAAGACTTTAAGAAAAAAATCAACCAATTGCTGCTTTAAAGTTGTTTAAACTGTTTAAAGTTATCTGAAAAACCGTTTAAAAGTCTTTTTTAAAATTCATGCTGTAGCTTAGGATAGTTGAGTTATGAACAAATACCAGAAATTGACGATAAGAACGTACAGAGGTATTTGAGAAACTAAGAACATTGAATACTTTATCATACATAAAATACTAAATGTGTTTTGTTGAGTTTTACTATTTTCCCAGTAGATGGTTGACGACACAAGATTTATAGTTAATATTTAAATAATACCTAAATTGATCGGACAAGTGACTTCTTGTCATGTTTTGGAGGCGTAAATCCACGAACAGGACTTAAGTATCACTTCTAAGAAATTGCCGTAAATTAAAAACAAAAGTAGACAATGTACTACAAATTAGAATAATTACGCTTACCATCGAAATGATTAGGTTGGAAGCTTTTAACTGCTCTCTACAAAACTCTTGCATAAAATTCCAAAAAAGTATTTAAAAAATTTATTTTAGTTACCTACATCTTAATTAGCTATCCCATTGCTATTTTACACTAAATATTCAAATGAGTAATATAATATTAATAATACAATCTGATAAACAGCAAACTTTAATAAATATAAAAATATAAAACTTTTATTAAAAAAGGAGCATTTCTTAAATATTCTTTTAAAACATGACTAATGAGTGTCCATTTATGTTCCAACACTAAGATAAAATATTCCAAACTGAAATTAATGACTTCAGAAACACAAGATAACACGTGATGTCATTAGGCTGTATTTATAAGAGAAGCCAGGGAGTTCATTCAAAGTGGAATATCAACAAGAAAATAATTAAATATCAACATCCTACATTTAGCGTCAACCAAACGTGTCTGATGGCTTAGTAGAACAAGATGTACACAAGCTAGAGATGGGGTAATTTATGGTCGCGTATTAATACAAGAGAACGGCGTAAATTAATTCCCTTTTGTGTTTTTTACGTCAAGGAGGGAATTTATTCCAGGATATTCGCATCCTTAGCGTTTATTACTCTCCATGTTTGCTTCAGAATGATGTATAGCCTTCTATGTTTAGGCACTTTGTACTTTACGTCGCAGTAATGAATTATCTCAGTCTTTACGTTAGCAAACATTCAAAAAGAAAAACGATTTAGAAAAAATATAATATTAAATAGGAATTAGAATTCTATAAAGTGATATATTATATGTAGAAGGGCATTAATAAAGAACTAGGTAGGCTAGAATCCAATGACTGGCCTGCCTCTCCATTACAGGAGCAATAATTAGTAATGCTTCTAGTGTTGCTCTGGACAAAGCCGTCTAGAAAAACTTAAGCAAACCTTTTAGAAAAGTTATCAGCAAAGAAAGGTGCGCATCGCCTTCAATGTGTTAACTCAGGATGCATATCTCAAGAAACTTGGTGTATTCCAGGATAACAACAATAGTTGCTAGAGATTAGACTACGTGTATGATCTCAGATCATATTAAAACACTGTACTCCGTATCAAAACCTTACCTATTGATAATACCAAACTGCAAGGAATGGTTAGAAGGAAGGAGTCCCCATCCATGTTTAGGCTGAAGTGGTACACGGACGGCTCAAAAAGAGGAGGCAAAGGTGCAGGAATCTGTAGAGACAACCAAAGGCAGGACTACGTCCTGCCGATGGAGTTTCACCCAACAGTATTACAGACAGAAGTTACAGATTTATTGGAATTTATTAGAGAAAACCCTAGATTCAAATATGTGATCAATGATATCTATAAATACTCAGAAATCTAGGCAGCTTTGAAAGCTTTAAACTAGTAATAATTAGTTCAGGCCGAATCTAGTCATCTAGTCTGGGAATGTGTAAAGACCATAATATGACTGGGAGGCCTGAACGACATCACGCTTTGAGGGTACATTGCATGTTGGAATAGATGGAATTAAGTGTTAAAAAACTGTTAAGTTTAAATTAAGCGTTAAGATAATAAACTGTTAAAAAAAATCATCAGCTGAACTGGTATGTATGATGTTTCTCAGTGACATTTCCATTAACAGCTGAGTTCATACTTTGAAACAATTAAGATCTAATTTTAACGCTAGCTTTTGTAAAGCAGTAGGTACAATACGTCTAAGTCATGCTGCTAATTTTTAATCTTTATTAAAACTGGTGATAGCCCGTATCCTAAACTCAATAAATTTATTTAGTAATTTAATACTATTTACTAAAGTAGCTTGAGGTTATGACTAATAGACCGTTATTAAGGATAACTTATCAAACAAAATCGGCTTCGTCCCTAAGGAACTCAAAATAAATCAGGTTTATATGAGTTATTTGACTTAAATATATGTTTCATCATGTATTATAAGTGTATTAATAATGTGCAAATTATTTTATATACGATTACAATCCTGTTTTTAATTTGTATTTATATAAAATTAGTCTTTTCACAAAATAATTATTTTGTAACAAATTTTACTTTATTCTGTTTTAATCATTTTATGTTTGCTATTAATGTTTAGCGAATCTTACGGTGTAGAAGAAAGAAGGAATTGGCGTAAGAAACACGAATATGTCTCCTCTAGTTCTCTAAAAAAGGAAATACATTTTTTTGACATATGGCATGCTTCATATTTTATAAATCTGAGGAAATAGTTGTTTCAAAATTATTTCCCTTATACATCATGTAAACACACTCAACAGAACGAATATAATCCTAGAAATTAAACTAGAGGCTTATTTTGAAACAAACATTGTTTCAGTTGAACTGTCAATGTCGGAATTTACTAATATCATCATGAACTGTTTCTTTGATGTTATCATTCTAGAAATGCAATTACGGTGTTTTAATAGAATACCAGTTGAACGGATTAACAATAAACCCCAAACCACCTGACCTCAGCCCTTTGTTAAATGAATCCATTTCTTCAGTCTGTAGGTGCTTTGAAGGGTTTTGTTAATCGAGTGGGTTTCTGTGATCGATTCCACAATTACTTTCTCAAATAGGCATGTGCCATAATTGGCTTTACGTTTTTTTGGAGTTTATGATAGATTAATTAAACAAATAATTAAGAAAAGAGATGTTTTTAGTACAATAACCACTCAAATAAACAATTTCGGAATTTACTAAATATGTAAACGACTGCCTCCTGAAATATTTTCTACCAAAAATAATATACATATTATGACACTTTATACCATGTAATACTACAAAAAAATTAGTTAGATTTAAAAAAAAAAAGATTTTGGATGTCTTACATGTTTGTTGATTGTTGTTATTAATTGATTGTTTCTGACAAGTAATTATGGTTAATATTTGTGTAAAATTTAATAATGTATTGCTTAAGGTATGAGTAAAGTAGGAGCTGAAGGAAAAACAAATTTCAAACAACTATTGTTTTTAACTGTAGATAAACAAAAATGTTTGTGTGGAAAAGGGATTTTCTTTTATGTCTCTTATTATTTTTTAATTAAATTGCTAGTTTACAAGTTTTAAATAGCAGGAATTTTGAAACAGAAATATATATGTATAGTAGGGTACAACGTAGGGAAAATGTTTTATTTAATATTTATGATCTCTAACTAAATTGAAGTAAGCAAAGTTTTGCACGCTCTCTCGAAAACTGCTCTAACGTTTTAATGAAACGTTGTTTTAATATGTTTCGGGTACGAGGAATCCGTTGGAGGAAGTTTCATTTCTGTAAAAATTTCTTCAGGGTTTATTGGTGTGTTTGGGAAATAGCTCAGCTGTTGGATGATTTTAAATGTACGTTCATGAATCAGCTGTTTATACTATCAACCAAGGATTTCCATTAACAAGTAATTAAATCATAATTTTAATATGTAATTTCAACTGATATGTCAAATTGTGTTGCATTATTTATCAAACTAAAGGACAATTGAGAGCCATGAGTTTGATGAAAAAATTACGAAGTTCACAATTTTATTAATTTCAATGAAAATTCAATTCTATAAAACAGTAACAAATAATACTCTATGTAAAAATTTAAAATACAAAGCTCTGTTGATGAAAATTTAAGTGGTTGAACAGTAATCAGATTTTGACTCTAACATCTCTGACCTGGCATGCAAAGTCATTTGTCAGTGGCATTTCATTTAACAGCTGATTTAATATTTTGTAAACATGTTATCTCTAATTTTTACACAAGGAGTAGGCTTATGTAGAACAGGTTCTAAACCCTTGTTATAACTTAATAATTTAATTTATATATTTAAAATTATTTACCATTTTAGCTTTGAAGATATGATTAATCATACACGTTTATTCAAAATAAATTATACACTTGTTTAGTCCTTACCATTGGTTAAAACCCGTGCTAAATAACATTTCAGATTTTTATAAAGTACAGAACGTATAAAACTACAAAAATAAGTTCTATGTTTTCAATTTACGGTCAAACACATATTTTTCGTTCAGTGAATTTAGATATATATATATATGTGTGTCTTAAACTACAATCTATTAAATAGGATAATATCAGCAATAATGTATTATTGTAAATGTATTAACGTTAGTGGCTGTTAAAAAAATTGTTTTAAACCCTTCAAATATTTGTAATTTTTTCAAATTCATTGTTCTATATCTATAATTTAAAAAAAAAACGATTTAGTGATACAATTACGGAGCAAATTTATATCATAGTAAATATATATACAAAATCATATTGTAAGCTCGACCACTTACACGAGTTAATGTATTAAAATATATCTAAAATATATTAGATACAGGCTTTACCTGTGATGATTCTCTGATAAATGAAATTCTTTGGGGTGAATAAATTTTGACTATTCAAATTAAACCGGAGATTTCAAGATACGAGTGCAGTATATGTCTTTGTTACGGTAACAAAGAATGTTTAGAATCGCTCTTTATTTATCATTATGTTATATTTTTGTAAAACTATGTGCGTGGTCTGGAGATGAAGTTACCTACAAACTAAATACATTGTTTTAACCATCGTCTCTTGAGATTGCAATCAAAATGGGGGGGGGGGGGATGCAACGTATAATTACAACAAAAACACTGCATATTGGGGTTCCCTTAAGATATTGCAAAGGGTACCTAATCAAGGTCATTATACAATCTTTGTAACTTCTATGAAATACATTTATTATAAACATTTAAATGTATTTTCACTTTTAATTTTGAAACATCTGTAGGCCTAAGTAAATTATTATTTTACATGAATCTATTCGTACATCCTCTGTAAGATTCTCAGGTGATAGTATAAAAACTCATAACATAAGGTAACTTGTTTCCACCCTACTACTATACTTTAAATTGTTGGCGCCACAGCCTGATGAAAACCTTGGCCTGCTAAATGGCTGTTTGTGACATGGCTAAATGTCACAGTTGTGTGTTTTGTGTTGTGAGTTAAATATTTTGTGTTATATGTAATGTGAATATTTTAATGTTTAAATATCTGGAATGTGGTACTCCATTCCGCCACACTTTTTACTTCTAGTTGTTGTTTGCATGTGAAATATGGAAATATACTCTTTTATCTGTTCTTTGTCTTATAGATAACATTATAATTGGTTTAGTACTTGTATTAGGTGTCTGTCTCTGCTCCCGTCTCCACATCCTCCGTATCCTGTTCATCCTTTTGCGGCCTACGTTTGTACAGTAAGACTAAATTTGGAGGAAGGGGAGTAACAACGCAAAATACAACGGAATATTAAACCGGAAAATGTAAATTAAAAAATTCTTCATTGTTGTGTTGAGTAATAAAATATAAAAATAAGCTTGGATTGTATACTTGAACAAATTGTGATAGTAAAACAAAACAGTAAAGTCGGTAAAACAATGAACATTTTAATTAACTTCGTATCTGCCCAACCATACTTGCTCAAGGACAATGTAACCGATAATTAAACCACGTTCTGAATATACTATCGCTTATTTATTGTATATATAATCACGTATAATATTTGTATTTGCCTTACCACTGAACATTTTCATTAATTTGGGATATGTCGTTTATGAGTTAAATCATTACATACTGTTTTCTCACTTTACACAGTAGTCTACATTATAATAAATTTAATTTTCTTCAGCGTAAACGGAACACTATTGAAAACACGATCTTATGTAAATATTCACTTCGTAAAATAAACATAGAAAGTTAAAATTCACACTGAAAAGTTTTACATATATTAGAAGTTTGTTTTGCAGCGATCAAAACTTAATTTAAAATTGCTTTAAGGTTGAAACACTTTCAACTGTCATTTGCAATTAATTGAAACATTTAAAACTTGACAATACTTGTTCTATCCTCTCCTTTCCCCTCTCTTCAGTTAAATATTGAGATGGAACTTTGTTTTAGCTTAGATTAGGGAACCTAATCAAGGTTCACTATAACTTGTAATTTTGATAGTTTTTCTCTTTAGCTAATATTTAAACACCTGTTAGTAAATTGTTATTTTACATGAATTAATTCGTATATCCTCTGTAAGACGGTCATGTGATCATATCAAAACTCTTAACAAAAACTAATTTCTTTCCATTCTACTACTGTACCTAATACAGCCTGCTAAAGGCTGTTAGTTGAGGAAATTAAAAATTCGTGTCTTCACAATCAAGATCTCGGTATGTTGCCGGTTTTGACTTCTTTTGCTACCTTGATCAATTAAATGTTCAAGTTCTCAACAGTGAGAAGTATGAACAATCAACTGCCAGTCATGCAACAAACGTAAAATTTCACAAACATTAAGTGATTATAAAATACCTTGATGCAGTGAGTTTGTGCAAAAATTACAAAGAGTATATTGTTTTAAAAGTTTATGTAAAACACAACACTATAAAAAAGTAAAAAAACCCAAAAAAGTAGAGAAATGTTGTCATTTAAATGGTTTTTAAATAGTTTACGAGATACGAAATATATAACCAACTTGTACGTCATTTTATGTTACCAGCAAAAAGTGAATCATACATAAGCGTCTAAATTTACTCTTCAAGCCTATTATCAGTTTATTGATCTCTTTAGTCCTGCAGAAAACTAATTACAAGTATGGTTCTGAAGAGAGATCTTATAAATACTGCTATATAAATTACTTCCAGTTGTATGCGTGTAAGCTGTCAAATGTAAAGTTTTCTTTTTCTTTGAAATCCAATTTTAATCGATTTAACAGGATTTTTTCTGCACGTCCGTCACACATTTATCGGCGGAGCATTGAGTCTAGAATTAAGTGCGAGTCAATCCGCGAGTTAATAAATTTGACGTAGGCTATATTAAAATGTGTCAAATAGTAGAGCGTTAAGCAGCGCTTCATGAATCGTAGTTAATTTTATCTTAAAATTCGCCGCTCAACTATGGTTTTACTTTCTCACTATACTATAGTATAGAGAAAGTATAGTAATTGCAAAAAAAATCGATGTTGAAATTTAGAAAATTTTTAAAAACAACCCCCTTTATGGCAAAAACCCTCCCAAAAAAACAGTTATTATTTTTTTCAAAAAAAAAACGGCTCTAACGATTTTGATAAAATTTGTTTAGCTGATAATAATAATAATAACTGATTTTTGGGGTTTTTTTGGCCAAAAAGGGGGTTGTTTTTAAAAAATGTGAAAAAATGTTTTACAGCATCTATACAGGCCTAATTTGACGTCTTTGGTGCAAATTTGTTCGAAATCGGTCGAATAGTTTTCTCTCTAGATAAAAATAATATTTATTAGTTAATCTCCTACTTTAATAAATCACCTCTCCTACCCCACTTACAAAGGTCACAGTGAATCTGTTTAATAATTTAAATATGTTTGTGAGAAAGTATGTGCCAGTTCCTGGTACCATTTATTACCCTTAGATTCCTAACAGTGTAAACGTTTACGGAATAATTTTACTTCCGATTCCTAATCAAATTATGGAAAAGATCAGGGGTGTAATCAAAGCTTTACTTAAAAATACACACCTGAATATGGGGGAAAACAAAACAGCATGAATAAATGAAATTAACAACAATCACGTACAATGTTATGTTAGAGTAATAAAATATGGATAAGGGTGGATTGTATACTTGTACAAATTATGATAGAAAATGGAATCATAAAGTTGATAAAACAGTGAACATTTTAATTAAAAGTTTGTATTTGCGTAACCAGACTTGTTCAAGTAATTAAACCTCGTTGGAATATTGTGCTGACGGTATAATTTATTTATAATCTATATATTAAAAGAATTTATGAAAACTTGTGGCAGTCAGTACGGCCATTCTATCCGGCCGATTTCCTTAGTTTTTTTTTAAATTGCAGGTAATCATTCACAGATATGTCATCAAGCATTACAAATCATGTATCTTTCGCCTTACAAACTTTATAATCAAATGCAAATTTCTGCTGTGTATTCTTTATGGGGTTTTTTTTGGGTTCTTTGTCCATTTTGCGTTCGTATACCGTCCATCCGATTGCTTTGAAATTTTGCATAGTAACACAGGTTAACTCTGGGAAGGTTTTAGGCCATTTACCGAAGTCCTAGGATATTAGGGCTACGCCCCAGTGGCCCTCAAAGTTTCAATGTTAATCTTATGGAAGAAAGATTTCTATTGATTTTATCAGGGCCACAAAAACAGCTGTTCGTATAGCATCACATCATGTTTGTTTACTTTCATTACCATAGCAACATTACTTAGAAAATTTGAAGAGTATTACCTTTTTGAGGTTACATTGACAAACTAAAAACAAAGACAAACAAAAATCAACGAAAAATGCTAACCATATTTTAATTCAATTCAAACATTGGTTGTTACAAACCTATTATATATAAAACAGCTAATTTGGATCAAAAACTGAACATAATTTTAGGGTGGGCCTACAATGAACCAAAACACCAATTGGGCTAATTATTAGAATCAGGTTTTATTATAATTCTTCACAACTACCAGTTTTTTTTAGATTAGGTAAAATTTTCCAACTGCAAGCGAAGCGAAGCAGCCATTTGAGGCCGAAGGCCGAGGCGGGGTTGGGACGCGGAGCGTCCAGGGGCAGAGCCCCTAGTATTTATAGTAATTGAATCGTGTACTATTTGTATTATCCTTACAAACTATAAACTTTCATTGTATTATACGTGGATTTTTTCAACAAATCGATACTAAAGAATCAGTACTAAAAAATTGTTTGTCCATTTGAATTATAGGTCTTTCTATTGGCTTTACACACCAAAGCTTTTAACACTAAGCCATTCTGATCACACTACATATTGGTCGGTGGTATCCATATACTAATACGAATGCTAGGTTGTTATCGCGCCGAGTTCTCAGGAACACCAGACACAATTTGAATATTTAAAGGCTTTAAGTATAAATTTGCAGAAATTGCAAAGAATTTGGATTAATGATACGCAAATTTGACAAAAAAATTTAAAACAATGCAATGGCATAAACCCATTTATATATTCACCACTATCAACCAATTGCATAAATAACAAATAAAAAAGCTGATTCAGATCAGTAGCTTCAAAACACAGCTTTAAGTTAGAACTAGACTGAACACATGCTCTTTTGGTATTCTTCTTTTTAGTATACATTTTAATTGCAATTACATTTTTTGGCCAGTTATTCTTGATAATTCTAGATTGTCGTTTTTTCTTTTTACATGACGGGTTTCAACTTTTTTTCAGTCGTCATTAAATGTACACAGTAAATATATTACGCAATATTAAAACACAACGCAAATTCTAGCACATTTAAAAATTGAAACATCGGTGACCTTTATCGATGAAATTCGGTAGTCAACAGAGTGTTGCGAGGGATTACAATCTCTTAGATCCCTAGTTTTACAAACATTGAAAATACATTTAAAGAAATCTCTAATAAATCCAACGCATTTTAATTATGTTTCTAGCTGAGCCTGCAATTTCAATCGCGGAAACAGTAGCATCAACGCATCCTTCCAGAATTGTTCCTGTCTTCACCGTAGCAATAAATTAAAGGATATTGCCATCCATCATAAGCCCGATGTGTTTAAATATGCGTTGAAGGCGATTATCAAACAATCATACAATGCCATGTTTATTGAATTCCTGATCAACTAAGACCACTAAAACTTCATCTGTAACGGGTGCATTGTACCTTCCTCGGTGTTTTGCTACAGTTTTGCCCCGATGACTTCCAGGCGCGTTTATGCAATGGTGATACAGACTGTCAGTTTGGGTTTTGAATACACAGTGCCGTTGGTTGCAACATATGCGAGACTAACTTTAAAGTTTACGCATATATATGTTAAGCTTATCTCAATACATCACAACAAAATTGGTTCAGCGGTTGTGGATATTAGTGTGCACAGACAATCAGATAACAAGTCTGTTTACGATTTGATTATATGTACAGATTATAAAATAATGTATAATACCATTGAATAAATTGTATCATTGCTGAATAGAAGAAGCGTTTTCAATATGATTGAGTAACTGATGGAAAGTTTATCGATGTTCTGGGTGAATTTTTCATTTATTTTACGTTTTATTAATTTTGATTGGAGCATCCTTCAGGAGCAGAAAAAAGAGGGAATGTTTTGTAAAATGTAGAATTATAAAAATTAAATTAAAACAATCAATTAAATAAGATTAAACAACGTTTATTGCATTTTCCTTGCGAATTGAGCTGTTATAACAATACTTACATTAAAGAATGTTAATGATATAACATTTACCTCAAAAGGTACGGACTTTTATGTTAAAATTTACAAATAATGGATGGATTGAAAAATTATTTTAGGACATATTTTTATATAAAATTATGTTGAAATAACATACTAGGGTTTTGGAACTCCCAGTACACAATACCTACGTCATTGTCTTCCACAACAGATAAACTAAACTCTGGTTACATCAAATAGGAAGAAACCTTCTTCGTGTAGTGACAATAGATTATTTGGATTAATTCCGTTTTAAAATTATTTTTAACACGTATACCACACCTAAGTACGGCTATTGATTAAAATCCCATTTCTAGTAGATTTTAAACGTAATTTAATTTTTCGTGAAAGGTTTGGGAGGCTAAATTGTAGAAGTTTGAATGAACTCTTAACAGAATGTGCTGCTCTTGATGCATCATCCTAAACTGTTATAACTCAATTGCTAAATAAGATGATAGAGTTTGTACAGTAACCATTGTCACCGCCAGGAGCTCATTTTATATTATGAAGTTAAAACGAATAGTTTAAATAATCCATTCATTCTAGAGAGCGCCACACTAACTCTTATAAGGTGGCTTATCAGGTTAAATTTCTAGAATGAACGTTTTTACTTTTGTACTATTGAGTGTAAAGTTTGCGCAGAAAGTTTTGAAAATCAAGCTTAATACGCACATAAAAACCAAACGTATTGATGTAACGTCCATCAACAACTTCTAGCATTTATTTTATCATTTACAACCTTTCTGTATTTAACCTTCACCCAGTTATCCTTTTCTCCGCCAGATGTCGACTCTGTACGGTATCAGTGCCTTCCTTGCATGCGTACATACCGGGACAGAGGTCGTTCTTATGCGACAGCTTGTCTGACAGTCAACAGCTGATCTTTATCTATTAAGTTAAAATTTTTGCTTTGTCATAAGATTGCTCTAGAAAGCGTCGGCCATTTTTTTAGACCGTTACTTTCAGACGCTGTGAGTGTTCGTAATGTTACCGAATTTTAAATAATTTCATCGGGGTAACGTGTGTCGTGAAGAACATGATTTACTTCTAAACCTTTTGTTTTCGCATACCAGGTACGATATTTCAGCTTTACCTTAATAATTATAAGATATTACTTGTAAAACTTAATTAGGTTATTTCCACTTTGTTTCATGTACAACTTTCTAACTCATTTTATTCAACTTATTAGAGAAACCTATATATTTCTTTTTTACAACAGCCTAAACTTTAAATGTAATTCTTACAGCCTAAATTCTAAATGTAAATCTGACAGCCTACAAAACTATAAAGCCGATATCATTTTGGTCATTGTCAAGCCTAAATATTCTTCCACAACCAAGCCTAAAGTGTTATGCATTAATTAACTGTAACTGTGTAGTATCTCTGCAGTGTAACAGATTTTGAAAACTTTTAATAAGCTATAAGCAGAATATATGGCTGATATGTAACTAAACGTTAACATTTCTGTTATGTTACCATGTGGCTTACCTAACATGTACAGACAGTGTTATGCAACATTACGCATGTTATATTAACAATCACCATCTATGTAGCAATTTGGTATTTATGCTACAACATTTGATAAAAACAGTCAACTCAAAGAACTATCTTTTTATGCTTATTTAAATAACTGCAAGTTTTCTAAAAAGGAAATTGTTATCTGTGTTATACAGTCAAACTGGTGCAAGTGCAGGAGATGTTTAAACCAATGAGATAACCTGCTACTACCACTATTAGAAAAGGCCTACCTTGCAACTAAAGAAATGGAATACCTAATCAAAATATTTCCTACTGAGTTTTAATTAGAGACAGAAGTTAACTTAAAAACGAGAACTATCTGCTTTTGTGCTTTTCTTATGTTAAGTGTTAAATAGGCTGTATCTTGAAAATAATTTTGCACATGTGTACTATTTAAGATATGTTAGTATTAAATAATTTGGGAGGAGCAAGCTAGCAACATTTCGGACTTTAGCCCCTAAGGGCTACACATTAGAAATTTTACACCTTTTTTTTATATATATAGAGAGACGTCTCATAATAAAATTTGTCTAATTATTTAATTATTTATAATTACCTTTTAGAGTTGGCCAACGACATATATATATATTTCTTTTCTTAAAACAAATCCATGGTACTTCATGTTAAAACTTTGTAACTTGTAAATCTTTTGTATAATTTCTGTAATTATTATTAAAAGGGAGGGTTTTTGAATTTTATTTTTGGGAAGGGTTTTTAAATTAAATTTAATAAAATATATATGTTTTCTTTTTT
This sequence comes from Philaenus spumarius, assembly GCA_018207615.1. Lineage (NCBI taxonomy): Eukaryota > Metazoa > Arthropoda > Insecta > Hemiptera > Aphrophoridae > Philaenus > Philaenus spumarius. The sequence goes on from JAGFPH010000006.1 coordinate 1,237,866, forward strand.
TAATCTCAATCTTTCTTTGTATTAAGGGCACGTTAATTATTTTTTGTATTAAGGGCGTATAAACTTTTATTTAACTTGGTTAATAAACCTAAAATTATACATATTTCTATGGTTTATTGAGGTAACCTTAGGTATCCTGTGCATTGTAAGAGATAAGCTGAAATATTCCTACTTTTGGTGATATTTAGATTCTAAGGTAAGTCTTGAACAGTACCAATCTATGTGGCCCAGTATTGCTTCCGTTCCCTTAATTGTTCTTTTGTAAGATTGGTACATTAATGATGATAGATAAACAACGCACAAACATTGCCCATCTCTTCATAAAAACGTATAATTCAAAATAAAACATTTAAAAGCAATAAATTTATAGTTATAGCATTTTATTTATTTCTATAATCTTACCTCCTACATTAGTAATTAAAACGTCAGTAACTAATTGAAATAAAAGAGCTTTCGCAAAACTTTTAAGGGTTATTAAACTTGTGAACTATTAAAATACGTGTCTAATGGTGTGGAAAATCCGAGCGAGCACTCACTTCGAACATCGCGAAATTATTACATTTCACAGGAACTTTACAACCATTCTTTACGTAAGCTATCTTTTCGAAAGAATTTTATTTTTTACTTAATATTTTATCGTACAAATAATAAAGTATCTAGAAAAGGATACTGAAACAATTTAGAGATAATAGAATTTTGCTTCTACAATGCAAATTTATCAAACTGACTTCGAATCTCCTATAACAGGTCATAAAATGTATTTGATATGTTTTCTTCACTAATTGTATCCTTCCGAGCCTGCCATCAAAATTTTAAGATAATGAATTTTAATTTGCACGAACTCTGAACTATAATTAGTATTCATTGTGTATCTCTTCAGTTGCAGTAGTATGAAACTAAGTTGTAGTACTCATACATATATATCAATTTGTACGCAGTTAATCACTACGCGTTTTGAGAACAGGTGTCCATCTTCAGGTTTTGTAAATAAACTTCACTCACATGTGAGCACGTCAAATATAAAGTAGGAAACATACCTATATAAACAGTTTAGGACACATGGAATCGCACTGTACAGTCAAAATAAAATTGACTCAACTATAAAATTCTTCCATGCACGTGTTCATGTGAACTTTTGTAAACTTTTATTTCATATGCAAATTAAACTGTTTATATGTTATGTGTTCCTACGTTATATTTGAAGTGTTCACTGTGAGTGAATTTTTTTTTAAAGCTGAAGAAGGGAACCTATTCCCGAAACGTGTAATGAAAAATTGCCAAAAACGATGCATGGCAGATAACCAGATAAATAATATAGACTGCTGCTTGTAGAAAGGACGAAATAATGATTATCAGTAAGTTGAAAAACTTAAAAACAGAAGTAACAGTCGGGAAGACATTTAATATCTACAGATTATACATTGGAGTTTTTATTTTTTTCCCAAAATGTTCTTGCATTTGTATGCATTTGGCAGAAATTAAAAATAATACCTATTAGAAAAAAAATGTAATTGCGTGCTTAAGACCACACGGGAGAAGTGTAAACTTTTTAATTAACACAACTTACGAAATGAGGAAGCACAATGCCCATTTCAGAGGTATTACTAATAATTAAACTATACATTGCATTAACATTAACAGACTAAGCCTACGATTTAGGAGAATCTGTTACATTTATACACCCGACTCAAATATACAAAATTTACAATGCGATCGTGGCCTAAGCGGCTAAGGCGCTAGTATATGGTGATGGACTCTGCTGGTTCGAATCTCGGCAAGACCAAAACTTTTTCAAACAGATGAAATAGAGCGTTTCACTTTAGGAGCGTTTCCCAAAAAAGAACGTTTCACAAAATGCATGGTTAATACCCGTTAATATGGATGACGTTAATATCCGATTCACCCCCAGCAACAATATAACTATAATAATATACTCTGCTATACACACATGTATAAACATTTTTTAGACGTGGTGTGCTTATAGAAGTTTACACTTTAAAAATATTCTATTGGCGCTTGAGCGACTTACTAAGTTGTACTCATATTACTGTACTCAAGTGGTATTGCATAGCTAAGAATGTAATCTAACTCAATTTCAATGCTAATAATGTAGTATTAGCTCAGAAACCTTTAGACTTATGTGAATGTAGTGTAATGTAATGTGTTCCTGTAATGTTTGTGTTTAGCTTTACTTAATTATAAAATTTACTCACTCAATTTTAAAATATAACGTTTGCATTTATACGATAAGAAATTTAATTTTTGGTTCAATATTAATTTATATTAATAATAAAAGTATATTTTAGTACCACAGTTGTGTGTAAAATTTCATCGTTATAGTTATCATAAGTCTTGAAATAAAGGCACATAAATTGTAAACCTTCTTGAATAAAAGTTGGCTTTAAGTGTTTTAAGTTAAGCCTTCTTAACTATAAGATTAAGAGCGTACATTTAGGTGATATGTTTCCAGATGACGTCCTTTAGTGCTGTCAACCTAAGCACATGTTTACTATGGAATACTGAATATACAAAACAACTTAATTTATGTTACTAACTTGTATATGTTTACAAAGTGGAAACATTCTGTGACTAGAGACTGTAAGTTAGAACTCGAGGCTTTTTATTTATTTCAAATGCTTCGATGTAACGAATACATTTGGGCCCTTGTTATACACATAGAATTTATTTAATGTATCGAAACGTGAACATCGATGTATACAGAATATCCGTAGTTTGTAGTTTGATGTAAAGTACGGTGAACTAAGTATTTAAGTTTTAACATATTTTATAAAAGGAAAACTGTATTTGTTCCTGTTTTGTTATATATTATGTATTTTATTAAGTGATATTAAGTTCTAGGAATACCGGAGTCTGCCATCGTGTTTAATTACGTTTGCATGCGCTTTCAGATGCCATTGAAAAAATACGTCTAATATTTTCCGAGTTAGTAAATTGTGAATTGAGTTTAGATTTCAAATATTTATTTTCTAATCATAATTCATTACTTACAATTTCGTTAATCATATTTTCTGATTTAATTTATTTTAAACTTTTAGAAATAAAATTGAACATTAAAATTACGTATTACAGTATTTGCTTGCGCATACCTTTCACCTCTGCCGAAATATGGCGTAGGTTCGTCTTGTAAACTTTCGCCAATTTAAGAAAAACTAGAATCTCTAAAAAGGAAACCTGTAAAAGGATAACCGAGTTATCTATAAAACATGGAGGTAACATTTAATGTACTTACCCCGTTTGTGACTTATTTCTTGAATCTTATACATTTCAGAACCTATGACCAATCATCGGAATGCCCACACAAGAGAGAGCGTTTAACATTAAAAGAATAAAAACACAAACATCTCAAAACAGGTATGACACAGTGGTAAATTCGATAGGTGCGCACCACAACGTTTGAAGGTCGACTGAGGAACGGATATCTTTCACTGATTGTATTCTCATCTTTGTGTGGTTATCTACATCCAAGAAGTGGACATAACCATGGGTTCTCTTATTTCCAGTATATTAGCTAAAATATACTTTAATTATTTTGAAAGTACACACTTGTCGACTTTATCTCCGTATAATATATTTTGTGATATGAGTCGTTAAAGTATTTTAATGTTAAACGACCTCTCTAAGCAACATTCTGATGATGGGTCATAATTTCTGAAATGCGTTAACTAGATTTAACAAATAAATCACAGTAAGAGTAGGCTAAGTACAATACTTATCTGATAAATTGTTGATTTGGATACTTATACTAGAAAAAAATACTTATTAGAACTTTAAAGCACCAAAAATTAGTCCCAAAGTATTATATAATTATGGTAATTTTTAATTATAATGTATTATTATACTCCAATGACAAAAAATGTATAAAAACATTTCCCGTGACAGTTATGTTTTTAAAAAAGATCATATTATATTAGGTTTTACACAAATTCCACTTAACTGTATACGTAACTTCTATAATACTTTTTTTTTATAATACACAATTTAGAAACTATCAAAAAGAATTTTATTTTTGGTAATGACACCGTGCTTTTTTAAGTAGCCAAATAAATAAAACAAAACTGACTTCTAGTCTCTTATTTTACTTTTAGATTTCATAGAAAGCTTACCAAACTCTTATATGCTATTCACGTGTCTGATCGAAGTTAATTTAATCCTAACAAGTAAAGGTTGATAGACAACTCCATAGTAAAGATCTAGAGAATGGCGCCCTTAAGGGAATAGTATAACTGGATTGGAGATTTTAATGCGCGAGCAGGTGTGAAGTTCAGTAAATAAAATACTTGTAGGTTACGACTTTGGATCTTTACGTCTGATAGTAAAGCAGTTAATACGTATTGTCGGTTCATAGGAAACACATGAAATGAAAATAAGATGGAGTTATAAAATAGTTAGAGTTGAAGAGAAAAGATTAAATTTAGTTTTAGCGAGTTTAATGCTATTTCTTTACTTCTGCGGGAGTTGTTATGGTAACTTATACCACAGAGCATTAACAATTTGAGCATGACTAGTTCTGCTTGGTTATGCTGAAAATGAAGTTTCTTTATATAATTTAAGCTATAAAATAAAACAGAGTTTCCAAATTATGAATTTTGTACATACTAGACCTACCTCTTTACCTCTTGACCTCTTTTGACTTGTTACCTCTTAAAAAAAAAACAAGTCAAAAAAGGAATTCGCTACAAGCACACAATGCCTAAATAGACACTAGGGGAGGTCCTTTGTGTGCTTCATATGTAAACCCCTCATACCTTCATATTTTATAGTTACCCAATTTTATTTTAAAGATTTTAAGAAAAAGTTCATATAACCCCGAAGGTAACATGGTAAATAATATTAAAAGGTTACATCAAATTATCAATTTTACACTATAAAAAGAGTTACAATAAATGTTAAACGAAACAGAATGATTAAGGTCCAGGTTTACTCTTCATTAAAAAACTTAATCTACAAATTAAATAGATAATAATTTGTTTAAAGTATGAAATCATTTGTTAATAGAAATGTCAGTGATATGTACAAATTAGATATGCCTACACCCCAAATTAGAGAATAAACAGCTTATTGCTGAAGGCCTACTATAACTGGGCATTTTCAATCAGCTGGCATATCTATATTAAATGTACAAATTATATTGACATGTTATTTAGTATACTAAATTTCAAAATTATATGCTTTGGGCAGCATACATTTATTCATAACTGTTACATTTATTTGTTACCAACAATTTTAGTAATATTGTACGATAATACACTCTAATGGCACTATACAATATTTCGTGTATTTTTATGCTAGGCCTAATACAAAATTGTTTGTAATTAAATTACCGAAGCTGGTGAACAAAATAATCAGTGTTATATTACGTTGTTGCAAACAACTGGTTGGTTACTAATACAAGGGGTTATTTTGTAAGGAAACTAATGAGAGGTAACAAATCTACGAAACAAGGTTTTTATTATTTAAAAAAATAAAGTGAAAGTTTCTGTAATTGGCGAAAAGGAAAACCTTTGCGTTTTAATTCAATACAACTTATTTGCTAAAGAAAATAAACAAGCCAAGTACTTCTTCGGCCAAGTAATAAACAAGTTTCGGGCTACAGTTGTATTAGTAAAGTTTGGTTACTGTAACCCATGCCTCACTGAGGATGGCGAAATTGTCGTTGAAACGCGTTTGAGGTTAGTAAACGTATTTATTGTGAGATTTTGTGTTCAGGTTTTATTTTATCTAAGTACTTCTTCGAGAGACAGAATTAGAGAAAGAGATAGAGGAGAGGAAAGAAACTAATAAATATCTTGCCCATTTAGGTTAGTTAGGTAAACGGGAAATGATATAGTGGGAGAATCATTACAAATACCCTTGAATACGGCTCCGATAAACTGCTCATTAGTTCTAAACAATTATTCGATAGTACACAAATTTGATTTTTCTTTGAAGGTTATTTAAAATCTTGCACGGCTGTATTTGTATTAAACAAATTTTAATTTGCGCACTTTTAATTAGGGTTTTTGCATTTTTTTTAGTTTTGCATATTAATATAGAACTCTATGATTATGTATCTAATGTTAAAAATGTATTTTTTTGTGTACAAATGTAGATGTACTAGACAATGTTTTAGTTTAATGTTCTAGAACTATATGATTTAACATGACATACGTTCATTTCCTGACTAAGAATTGTGTCCTGGTAATTAGATGTTGGGTCTATAGGGATTGTTTTTGTAACATTGTAAAAACATGATATTTTTGTAAGTAAGTATTTTGTATTCCCGTACGCGAAACAACGGTACAATTCCGACAACCATTTTTTTTATGAGTAAAAAACGTTCATTGTGTTCATAGTGGTGATAATGTTTTATTGTTTTCGAAATAGCCTATTGTTTTTAACTCTAGTTCAATCAGAGTACATTACTGCTTATTGGATGCAATATATTCTCCTGATGTGCTTCTCACTGAATAAGAATATATCACAAGTAAGAACTCATACAAACCTTACCTCATTGTTACAAGGGTAGGGAAACAGATGTCTAAAGGTAGCAGATGTGTTCTTATTAAAACTATCAAGAGTTCCCCAACTTATTGTCTTTTCCAATGGAGGGGGGGGGGGGATTTCCACATTACATTTCGTCATATAATGGGCTGACGATTTGAAATGAAAGTGTTTGGCAACATGCAATTTATCTAAATATATACCGTTTGCATTTGTGTTTGTTATAAGTATACTATACATATTTTATTTGAAGAGCAATTGTAGCAAAAATGAAATAAAAACAAAACAAAACAAGAACTAAATTTGGAAATAAAATTTGTTTAATTAAAATTAATTATTAATTAACTATTGATAGTATTATCATTGGTTTGCAGCCGGGTGGTATATTTTGTGACACATTTTCAATGTATGCTTACAGATTCACACTTTAAACCACTTAAATTTTAATTCAATCTGTTAGAAAAGTGTACAACAAGCTAGAATAACAAAAATTAGTGTAGCCTATACCCATATAAAACACTTAATTATAACTTAATTTTAAAAATAAACAATTTTAAGTGCAATTCGACAACCGTATAAACTTAATATTAACATATTGTATACTTGTTAAAATTAAGGGCTTAATTTATTTTTTATTTTTTAAGGATAGGCTCTTTTTATAGTTCTTTCCGCATCGTTTTTATAATTCAGTAAAAAAATTTGATTTTTTAATTCTTAAAATGTCCACGATTGTAAATTAAAATACTAAATACATTTACTATGCTCGGTTGAATCCCATATCCGTTAGAGGGAAATATGGTGGAAGTAGAGCAAACGGTGCTTGGCTAGATTTTAAGCTGAACAGATATGCATAGTTACCTGGTATTCAGTTTTAGGTAAAGTAGGAGATGCACTTTTGTGGTAAAAAATCGTAAATTTTGTTATTGCATAAAATTATCCCCTGGTTATGCTGATTATATAACATATATACTTTTATATGCATATCTTATCATTCTATGTATTAAAAAAAAAAAAAAAACAATTTGTGAAGGCTTGCATTACTTTTTGCAAAATTTGAGGCTTAGGCCAAACTCCACTTCACAATGCCAATCATACATATTCACAGTGTCTTTTTTCATACGTATGAACTAATAAAAAAACCTAGTTGTATGGTTGGCTAACTTGTTATTTTTGCAGATAATTTGAACTTATGATATGTTAATTGCAACTTATTTGAAGCTGTTGCTAGGTTATGGAAGTGTTGTTTATTTGTAAAGTTACTTTTCATAAAGTGGTGAAAGTTTTCATAAAATATTGTGTACAGTGATTGCGTTTGAATGCTTGAGCAGTTGTTTTTTGTTGAAGAATAGTGCCCTAGAATCGTAAAAAAACGTAGGATTAAAAAGTTTAACAAACCAATAATTTCAAAGGAAACCGGTATACCTACTTCTAGTGGTGAGTCTTCTAGACCTAGTTTTAATTCGCTCACAACTACAAGTGAGAGTAGGACTCCGAAATAGTCAGCTTCCTAAAGACCTAAACTTTGTAGGTAGTGATGTAAATGTAGTTTTTAACTCCAACTTAGTCAACACTTTTACTAAATGTAAACATTGTGAGAGCGAAGGAAGTGTGGAAATAAAACTTGACAATAAGTAAAGTTGTAATTAAATGCCTGATTATGTAACCTGGTTTTTCAAGTCTTAGATATCTTATAAACCAACAATTAAAAAAACGTGAAATTTTTCTGATCATTGGTTACTACGATATCAACAAAACGTATTAGGATTTTTAAAGTATTATATCAATAAATAAACCTGCAATAAAAACAAAAATACAATACATTTTTTTTATTTAAAAAAAATATTTTTTATTGAAACCGGTACATTTTATGTGTCATATACTCAAAAATATACGTTGAAAATTTAAAAACAATAGGCCAAGTAGTTTTAAAGTTATTGGTACCTAACTAACTGGCGAATGCCCCATTTATTAAATAGCATTGTGCTGGTAAAACGAATCTCCCCCCATCAACAAAATTTGATATTGGGCTTACACAATTAATTAATTTCAAATGAGTTGCACGTATCTACTAACATGCCTCTTTCAAGCATTAGAACGAAAACTACATACGTACTGTTCGAAATTACTGTAAAAGGAAATTTATGAAAAACTAAATTCCATAAAAACAGTTAGTTTACTGACCCTTAGTGAAAATCTAGTTTTAGTTGGAAAGATCAAAATAGGAAGGGATAAAGTCAATGAAAGACCGAGAAATGGAGAGAAAATGCACCTGAAATATTCCCATAATATGAAGCATAAAACTAATTTATGCAAAGCAAAATGTTTTCTTTCTCCAACAAAGTTAACGGTACGGAGTTTACAAACTTTATTCTGATGCAAATGAATTCCATGTTAATCACATTTCAAGGTTGTACAAATTTTAAACAACACGAGAAGGAGATCAAGTACTACTGAGAACAACTGTCTCTGAATTAATAACCCTTGAGAATTAGAAACTTGTGAAAGTAGTGTTGCAGGTGTTTTGTGGCGTTAAGGGATTATTAGTGCTTTAAAACCTTTTCCTTTGTAAGCCGGTGTCAAGGGGAAAGTAGACAACAGCTCGTGATAAGTCACAATCTAATCAGTCATGGTCTCATGGAAACAGAGCGTATAGTATGCACTGACTAACTGACAAACTTAATAACTTAACTCAAATATGTTTATACTATATTTTAAACAGAGAAAGTTCGTTTATTGCTATTTAACTGAAGAACTACATATCTGATTTTGATAAACCTAATACAGATGTTGAAAAATAGCTTTCGGCAACATGAGCTACGTTTAATTGTGTGTATTTAATAAACGAGGCCGGGACATCTTACAAAACCGTTAAAAATAAATCGAAACAGTAAGCGAATGAATTTTTGGTAATACAAGATCTACAAAAATCATATGAATTGCGGATTTCTTACAATAACCGTTTTCGTTCCACAGAAACATCCGAAAACTAGTAACGTTAAAAAACAAATTTATAAAAAAAGTAAACAATTGTGACACCACACTAAAAAAAGTTGGTTAGAAGAAAATATATAAGCATTTTTAATATTAAGTACAAAATCGATGATGGTAGTTGAAATCTACTTTTGAAGGTAACAATTTCCAAGAAAGCTTAACTATAGTTTTACTCGCATGAACCTGGATATTACTACTAATAAAATAATGCTAATAATTAATTTCAGTTCTACACAATCTTCCAACGGTAATCCAACCATAGTTTTGTTTCTAAAATCGATTACCATTTTGTACAACCCACCTTTACTACAATAACCCTATGGGATACCATACGTTAATGAGGCTGAACACAGTCAGGATTAAACAGGATATCCTTTTATACCCCTGCTAATCCAATTGTCAGCTTACTGATTTAATTAAAGACCTGCAGAAAACCAATTATAACTCTATGGAGATACCTTATCCGATGTTTAGAAGTAAAGCAGTCTCAACCTAAGTTGGGACACCGCCAAGGGTAGTGAAATGAGTTGATTAAGTAACACGGTTATTTCCGAGCACGGCATTTCTGAACCAAACATATTTCTTTTGGAAAAAACTAATTTAGATTCATTATATATATGAAATGTTATACTTTATCAGCTACTGTAATTATTGTTAATCTTATTGTATTTTAATCTAGGCATCCGTGATCAGAACATTCTTGTCAGAGAAGGATTTCTATGCTTTGAGTTGGTTGTTTGGTATATCGAAACGATATACACTGCAATCATAACAAATGTATTTGCTCCCTTGTATTGTATCTTTAGGCTGCAATAAAATGTAATTTTTGGTTAGGTTATTTGGATAACATTTGAGTTTCTCAGAGGGTTGTGGAATGGCTCAGAAAAAGGTGAACGCGCTCTTCTTGTACTTTGAGAAACAGTAGAAAATTAGGGGAAGACTAAATATTGGAGACGATTTGTATCAGTTAACAATCACTATTTCTCATATTATTTTGAAGAATAAATTGTAACATTTAGTTTAGAAGAACTAAATACGAAACACTTTTGGAAATGTTTATTTACCTCAGACCATGAGAGGAGGTCCGACAAAAGTTTTAAAGGTTAGTTTTTGGTAAAAAATTATATTGTCTTAATAATTGTCTTATAAAACCATTTTATAACAAAGAAATATTTGTCGTTCATCAGAAAAATGAAGTGAAATAATTAAATATATCGTTAAGGACAACAACACATTTTCAGTAACCATTTGGAGGGATAAACTTATTCTGATAGTATTCAATCTTACGAGAAGGTTCATAATTTATTTCGTACTTGCTTTCGTCACCTCCTACTATACTTTCCGTTCTCTAGACGCTTTCAAATGTGTATCAAATATATATAGTTTATGAAATAATTATTATACTAATACTATACTTATAATATAATATCAGTAATATGGTGAAGTTATACTTTGGTAAACAAGAACGTGTAAGTACAATTTCACAAAAACAGTATTGAAATTTCTTACATTTTACAAATTTGTTATAACTTTCTAAATAACATAGGTACAAGACTGAAAATTATAAATAATGTTGAGAGCAATAAAAGTAATCATAGTTGCTAACGAAAACCCTTTTCATGGCCAAGCGTTTCAAATGATTATTCATGATTAACAACTGGCAAAATTCTAAAAAAATCTAATGTTGAAACTACTAATTCTAACACAAGGCTTTAATAAAATTTCGTCGGTAGGATATTTCGAAACAACATGTGTTCAAACTTTAGAGACTGTTAATATATCATGTTGATTGACATCCTTGCAACAATTACGCTTCATAGATTAACACATATGCTACCACCTATCTGCAGCATCAATAACTAAGTATCCACTGCCAATACATAATTTATCATGACACCGACTCCACTTTGTCCTGCATGACGCACATACAGGTGTAGACGGTTCATTAATAACTGAAACTACAGTTTCTCAACTTCAAAACACAGATACCATTTATAACTCGACATTTTCGGTTTTTATGATTCTTTAGTGTAACGGAACTATTATAGTTTTGTCACGTTTCTTGATCCCTTTGTTAACGATTTTTAATTTTGAAAACTTATGTCTTTTATAATAACGTTTAATAACAAGGTTCAATTAGAAAATTACAAAGAACCATAGATGCATCATGTATAAAAAACATGACTGTAACTGTGAAAAGGAAAATAATATTTGTCCTGTCATATCAAGTTATATTTTAATATGATAAGTAATTGAAATAAACATAACATTCTAAATTGTTACTCCTCTTTCGCGACATATGAGCCATTAAACATTTTAAATCTATATCAGCTTAAATTTTCAATCCATTCTTTTAAAATCTATCAATATGTAATATAATAATTAAAAACAAAACCTTGTCAAATTAGTACTACTCCGTACTCCTCATACTGACTTTGTGGGAAGGGAAGTAGAAGTGGGAAGCGTAAAAAACTTTTTCGATATACAGTAGTTCGATTATTTATTGAACAAATTAAGCCTATTGGAAAAGTATAACCATGAATTTAAAAATAAAATAAATAAATTATTGTTAAATTGGTATAATATCTTCACAGAATTTTCTATTTCCTATGCAATAAAAGAATATTTTGAAGTATAGTGATATATTAATTTTAAAGGTGACGAAGAAAATTTTACTAACGAAAACATGTATAACGAACCAGACATAATATTCAAAAACTTCAGATTGTTAAAGAAATATAAAAACTAAGTAAGTACACGAAAGTGAGTGGTGAAAGAGGCGGAGCTTGATAGTGGAGGCGTGGCTAGGTAGGGTATATAAACGATTCCAACATGGCGAAATTGTTATGACAACGGTTATGAATTAAATAACACAGACAACCTGTTTGTAAATGAATAAAACATTTAGTATTTTTAAACATCTTAAGTCTTACAAAAAACCGCACTGAAATCTAAATTTCTAAACAATAATTAAACTGTAAAGTACACATCGCTTTCAATAATGAACCTTAACTAAAACTTCTACTGCAAGAAACCATTTGACGTTAAACAAATTATACATAACTAGTATATGATTCTACAACTATTCAGCATTCATGATAAAACCAAAGAACAAAGTGAGTTCACTCTTGATTGTGACTGCGCTATGGAAATGTCCGTTGATTAAAACGTACCGACAAATAACTTGACAAAGAGTTTTACATTTTTGCCTCAGTCAGTGTTCATGAATATTCAATGAGACGGACGTAATGTTGTCGTTAGTCCAGTAATGGGTCTTAATTTAAACCTTGCGATGTTCATTTAGCCCCGTCAAGGGAGCTGATTGGTCGAAAAGAAATGATTTTTATCAAGCAGCCGTTTTAAAGTGTGTTGTAAATTTGAAAATTACAGTAGTACATAGAATCAGGCAAGTTAAATGTTTGCAACATTCTAAGGGGAATACAGTTTAGCCTAAATGTCAAGTTCCTTGACTTCGATAGCATATTATTTACATTATTTTAGGTACATCCACTTTTTTCTCAGTGGTTAAAAATGCGCGTCTGCTTTAAAACATAATCATGTGTACAAAATGTAGAAACACATTTCACCCTCACTGTCGGTACCTTGTCAGACGGTGACTTGTCTTAAGTGATGGAGGATCTTGTGCATATTGCAGCCATATTTTCGGAAGTTGTCAGAATATCAAAACGTTGTGTAAGCCCTGACATTTAGTATTTAGTGGTAGGCATAGCCTACTCAGATAGTTAACGGTTTTAAACTCGACATTATCAGTAAACGTATTTTATGTCTTATATGCTTCAAAAATTCACCACTGTAATTTTATTAATGACATTACAATATTTCATTTTTCAAGATTATAAATAAAATATAAAAATGGATTTCTTTTTTTTATACATTTTTTGGATTTGGAATATACATTTTTTAAGAAAGGGGAATGAAAACGTAAAAATACATTTTGTCGGCCATTTTCAATTTTTTTTAGATTCCATTAAAAATACAGATTCGTATTAGATCTGTATTAGATTTTAAATACAGATTCGTTCAGCTTTGAGAGATCTTTGATTTGCAATCTCAATCGACCTACATTGCCATTCAACATTTTGTGAATCAGGTTCTTTTTATTTTCTTAAAATCGCAATTTTTGTTAATATTGGAAAACTTGAGAAAAATATTGAACTTTTTTTAAGCAATGTTTGGTAAAATGTTGGTTACTGAGAATAAAAACGTTCAGTGTAGTAGGCTAAATAAAAATTCTAGAACCAAAATTTTGATCGTTTAATTCCACAATCTTGAAACGAGACTAAGTAAATGAAAAATATTTTGTATGATTATTTTTAAAAGAACTTATGTTTTTCATAAAAATAATTCTTCTATATTTACTTTTTAAATTTCTTTAAATACAACGAATTCTTTAAAATTGACCTTTTTGGGAAATAAGTTACTTATATACTTTAGGTAAAAATACTTAGGATTCAGTTGAAACTAAACATCATATTATACAATTATTATGAATAAGATATGATGAAAAAGGTTACTTCGCTCACAAAAAATATAATTTTAAAACTTTAAAGGCTTTCTCTATTTTGAATATTATGGCGATTAGTCCTATATTAAAAGTCTAGCTGCACCTATTAAGAAAGGTTTGACGTCTTTCGCGGCCCCTAGTCGAACATACATATTACTACTTATAGCATCTAAACAAAAATTATACATTTACACTCACGTAACAAACATCAAAACGTTTCTTACATTTTCTCCTTTCGTTTGGGGTGAAACTTTTATTTCAGGTTAGGTTAGGTTAGTGCAATAAACGATTCAACAATTATTTGTTTTTTAACCCTAGATTACTTAAATGTCGTCCATTTGCAAAATTGGTATCTGACAAAATAGGTGCGTGTTCTTAACCAAACCCCGATTTACCAATGGTCAGACTGGGCAATTGCCCAGGGCGGCAATTTCTGGGGGGCGGAAAATTTTTGTAAAGTTTTTTTATTATTTCCAAAATATTGGTTAAAATAACGGGAACGACACAACAAACTTGTTAACTTGCGTAGACCTCATAAGAGATCTGGTTACAAGCAAATGTCTATTGCTGTAGCGCAGCATTCAGAATATTATTTTCCGAAGTTATTACAGAGTTCGCGAAGAAAAAATCAAGAAAAAAGTCTATGTAGTTATGTTAACAAAAAGTTTTCAAGAAAAATATAGACAATGATTATATTACAAGCTATTTACTACTGTAATTCATTTCATCAAAAATTCAACTTTTTTCTTGAACATAGTTTCAAAATATGTTAATAACAAGCTGCCGAAGTCAAGTATTCTAAGGTTAATGTTTATAATGTTTATTTCATATTGTTCATTTCGTTTGTTTTTCTCTTTGATAATAAAAGTTATAACAAAATTTTAACCCACATGTTTTGTGTTTATTTATTAAAAACAAATTGGTTTTACACTTACACAATTAGAAATGCGCAAACTGGTACCTTTAAAATTATGTTTGCAGTTTGCACTAAATACGTAGTTAAAAAAAATTAATCGTATTTAAAAAAAGAATATAAACCTACTCATTTTTTTTATCAGAACACACAACATTTTAGGTTAATACCTAATACGTTATTTTTAAAACAGTATGTGGTATCAGCCCACCATTATTGGGGTAACCCAACAATACTATTAAGGAATCACAAATATTTCAGTCATTTTTTGTGGGAGGGGGCGCTACAAAAGGTTTTGCCCAGGGTGCAGCTTACCCTAAATCGGGGCCTGTTCTTAACCCTTATCTCAGTACCTTCCCCTATCCAACCACAGATGTCAGTTGCACTGTTTCGTTGTTACAAGTATCCTTGTTTTCTTGAGCTCGCGTAGTTAATTTGACGATGCAGTGATAGTGTAATTTTTCCAAACCCATAGAGAAAAAAACTTTTAAATTTTCCTAAGAAAATTTAGTACAACTCAAGTAATTACCATAAGTATGTGTTATATATAAAAATTATATAAAAAAATTTAAAAAAAACTTTATACAATTTTATTTTTAAATTTTTTTTTTTAATAAAAAGTAGTCTGCTTTTTTTGACAATATTTTGACATTAGTAATCTAGGGTTAAATAGAATCTCCTTGATGGTTATCATTGTCAGCATCATTTTGTGAAACCTAGTTAAAAATTAAAAACAAATTTTAATCCATTTTACTTTATTTTCTGTTGTTTTTTGTTATTGTATTGTTGTTTCACTTATACAAAAGTTTACTGCATTGTTACTCGTTAATCATTAGTTTTAAGTTTATGGTGTTATTTGGTTTTTCTCTTTAACTAGTTTTAAGAGAAACTCACGTTCAGATCATGGATGCTGCATTATTTCATCCCTTCTTTTTCTTAACATTTATTGTTGTTTCGTTTATCATAAGTAATTAGGATTTAGAAATTATATTGTTTTATTTTTCTTTAGTTTTTGTGTATTTCAGCTTAAACATTTTAATTTCATATTTCAAGTTGTATTGGTTTGTTTGGTTTGATCTTAAATTGATTTATCTGACTAAATCTTGTTTGCTTGTTTTTGTTATGTATTGTAGTGAAAGGACTAACAAATTTAAAAAATTAAAACGGATTTGAAATAGTTATTTACATAGTTAATTATTTTTAGTTGTAATTTTAAATATTCGATAACTTTGCTCAGGTTTTACTTCCGTTAACTAGTTTCAATTGCAATTATAATTTGTTTTAATTTTACGTTTGGAGCATTGTATCCTCCATACTTAACCAGACGAACAGTATTTCAAATGAAAATGTAAAATAAACCATAAAAATAGTACAACAAAACATCTCAGTTTATTGAAAATTATTTTCAACGTTACATTTATACCAGATTTATTTTTACAACAAGGAACATACTTCAAATTAATTATTACTGCGGTTATTCTTGGCGAACAAAAGTTGGTAGAATGTGTTTGCGGAACTCAAACTTGTTTGCCCCACTCCTCCTAAAAATTGTATCACTATAAATCGTAACTTTTTATTACAACTTTGACATTGCTGCTCTAATGGGTTCATTTGTTTTGCTTTTGACACGGTTACTTTATTGTCTTTGTTTATAGTGTTGGTATGTATTTATGTCGTTGGACATTAAAGCTGCTTGCTAAGTTCAGTTCAAATAATTTATTCTACCAAAGGGAATACTTGACTAAAACTATTGTCATCCTTACCTTAAGTCATCGAACTAGACAAGGGTTAAATAAAAGCACGACGTCTTACCTGGAACAAAAAAGTAACAAAATTAATAAAGTTTCCAAGAAAATAAGACATTTAAATTAATTATAGGGTTGTTATTCTATCAGGACTTCGTATTGTTACTAGGTTTTTCATCCCCTAGCTTTACCACGCTTAGTGGATACATTTAAAGCAAAAATAAATTGCTCTTTAATAGATTAACATCTTTAACTCCAACTGTTCAAAGCAAAGAGATTGATCCTTAAATATGATTGGTGAAAAGGTGGGTGAAACAAGCTTCGGAAAAAATTATACTTAAATTTTTTCCCCTAATATTAAATTGTTTTATATGGAACAAGTTCAAACATGTATAGCTAGGAAAAGAGGGAAACACACAATAAAAAACACATATACAAAGGCTATTAAAGAACACAATTTTAAATTGGAAAATTTAATTTCGATTTAGTCAAAACGCCCCGGGATACAGCCTAATAACTGACAACGTACTGACGAAATTACAGCAGAAAGCTTCGCTAAAGTTTCTTTATAAGGTCCAACTGTTTTCTAAAATATATAGTATTAGATGCGGAAGTCACAACAATCTCTGAGCCAGGAAAAACCCAGAATGAAGCAAAACTCATCTCGGCCAACTTCTCCGTTGCCAACGTCAAAGATTTTTTGAACATGTTGCTTCTGTAACGCCCAACCTGTGTATTGGAGAAAGAAAACTTATAGAAAGAAATCTCTGCCTTGTATCTGTTTTGTGTTTTTATGAATTCTGTAATAAATTTCATGTGTAAATTTTTCTTAACAATAGTACGAAACGTAAAAAAACATTTTTACACCTTTTTAACTACTACAAAGTGGAGTAAATAACATTTTAAATGTATTAATTATGTTTGACATCTGTATGAGAACAAATGAAGATGGCGGCATATTTAGCTGAAATCAGTATTTCAATATTACTTAAAAGGATTATAAAAAGAAAATTTTCTTTTTAAAATTTTCCATCACCCTTTGATATATTTAAAAACTATCCACTAAAATCTTCCTCTGCCATACACATAAAGAGAATTCCAGCATACATAGTTGAATATCAAATATTCTAATTGCATCAATTCCGCCTTCAATGGCAGTATAATATCTTTCTCTTCAGCCAACTTATCGTCAGGCCGTTACACCCTTGTTGTATTACAGTATTAACAAATATTTAATGACATTTTCTCTAGCAGGGAGGTATAAAGCAGGTCTGTATTATTCACAGCATTCGTCTTATATGTGTCCCGCAGGAGAAATTCTTTTACTTTCAAGAACAAAATTACCTTAACAAGAACGATCATGATTTTAGAGAAAACATTTGCATAGATTATGTTTGTATGAGGTTTTGTATTGTATTTCTGTTAGTTTTGTAGAGATAGTTTTTCTTCAGTGTAGACTCCGACTGACTTAAAACAAATAAAACAGGTTTGTGATGGCTCTAACTATATTTATAAGCCGAAAAGCTATAAAACTAACCTAAAATAAGCTGTGGAGATATATTTTCGTCATGTTATCAAAAAAATCATTAGACCTACTTCAATCTTCAAGAAGAGCATACGTGCATATAATACTAGAAATTTAGCTCCATCAGTTGTGTTGTAAAGTTTTCAAATCAGTTTTAAAAGTTGGCCTTTACAGATGGATTGCATCATATTTTTCAATATATCTTATATTTTATCACGATTTTGAAATGCTTGTTATATGGCCAAAGATTAAATACAAACAGTGTTCAGTTTTAAAAGCCCATTTATTTGGTAACCCATTGGATCTACTTTTCCATTTCAAATTGTGTAGTTATAGTCTTTTTAATTTCCTCGAAGCTCTACATTTGTATGCTGGACAACTTAAGGAAAATGAGGGGGGGGGGAGAGTGCCCAGACCCTAATGTTTGGTAAACTCCTTTCAGAAGTAATAAATAAAAAATACTTTACAAAATCGTACACTATAATCGCCATTTTAAAAATAGACAAAAGTCAGAACGTTTTCAAATGTTCACTTTTAAAATGATATTACACTTTAAAAACAATATTTGCCTTTATTTGTGAATACAAAATACAATACTTACAAAGTATGAATCAACTGTCGTTAAAAAGTAAAACCCGTAAACGAGTTAAGAAATGACAAACTAAATGTAAATATTATATGCCTTGAAGTCAATTCATATTTTTAAAACATCTACCAAAAGAGAATGAGAAACATAGCACTGGAAGAATATAAAAGAAAAGGTTAAATTTCTAAATTACTTGTTTTCATTAACTTTTTTCCTCTGATTATCTGGGCAAAATCTTGCAGTCAATATCAGAGGTATTTCAACTGTACCAATTTCTTTCAAACTATGGTGTAATCTAGGATAATACTATTCATTTAAATATAACAACAACTTAATCCACCCCATTCTTTTAAATAAATATAAGAAATGGACCTAGTGACGTACGAGGAGGGCGAGTGAACATATAAACAGGACTTTTGCTCCTCACATCCTCAGTCAATCCCAAACACTATATAGCTGGTTACTTGGGACATTATAGAGACTGAAGTTTTATGAGTATGGTAACCCACTTGGTGGGCTGTTTCCGTTTTGTACCCCCTCAGTACAGACATGAGTGAGCAAAAGCTTTCATAGACCAAATTATAATACAGTTTTTATTGAAGAAAGGCTTTTAAAACCTTCATTAATTTGCACTCGGTTTAAGGAGATGTTTGGCGACACTACCGTCTCTAACCCAAGTGTTTGAATCTGCCAGCATGTTAAAGGATGGACGAAAGAGTGTGGACAATGAAAGGTATGATCAACACCAACGGTCAAGTCTCACAGATGTAACATCCGTGAATTTCGTGACCTTATCGAAGATGACTGGTGGTTGATTTTTTGTGAAATCACTTCAGAGGCGGGGTATCAGTCATGTGAGTGACTATGCATTCATCACAGAAAGCATATTGGCTTCAGAAGAGTCTGTGTCTGATTGGTTTTGATGTTAGGTAAGGTTTCAAATCTGCAAGAGACTTCCTTGCAGGAAACGGAGAATTTTTTAGGTAGTCACATGTGATGATACCTGGGTACATCATTGTACTCCGGAATCAAAAATCGAGAGCAAGAAAAGAAAAAAAAACAGATGCAGACCAAAAACCGTCACTTAGATGGCAAAATGGCTGTTTTTTGTGACAGGAGGGAAATTTTACACATTTATCGACCTTCGGTGAATGCAGCCTACTGCTACCAGCTTGCTGTTAGAGTCAGCGTAAGATCCATACATAAACAAATATCCCTATCAAAACGCTAGACCTCCCAAAGTTATGAAGGATTAAATGGATGGAATGCAATGTAAATCTCTTGGACACCCTAACCACAGCCCGGATTTATCTTCATACGATACATTTTGTTCGTACCCTTGAAAGAAACAGTGCAATTAGTATCCTCTCGTGAGCAATTGGTTGACATCTCAACCTCTAAGTATCAATACAGACATTCCAAGTCACTTAGGAAAATATGTTAAACGTGTAGGAGACTATATAGAAAAATATTAAACCTTTGTTTGAATTATTATGATCAATAGATGTACATAAAAATTCCTGTTACAATAATTAGCACAAGTACGAGATAACCCCATTAAATTTGTGCATCTGACTTACAGCTATGAGGTAAAAAGCGCAACCCAAACTCAATACATTTTAAATAAAATAACTTCTAATAAAGCTGTGCTTAAATTTTCACTCTTTTTTCTCACGATATAAGTAGAAAAAAGAAATTGTTTATTTTAGGTTTTCAAGAAGTAGAAGTGGTAAGGTACTTTTTAGTTTATTTGTTTATTATAAAGTACGATTTAAAAATCTTATAAAGATAAAATACCGTATTCCCTTGTAAATACTCATTTGATGTTTAACTTAATCTAAACCAACTTTTACTATATTAATATCTTTGGCTATAATTTAAAACCACCAACCACCGCTACAAAAAACATAAAATCATGTCTTACTATTATTACCATAATTGTATCACAATTAGGAAAGCATTACATCTATCATTGAATATTTTAGAGATTGTGGGTTAGTAATAATGGAACAGGCTATGCGGTGTCCAAGTTGAACGATTTAAATCAGATGGTGAATAATACTCGAATTAAATAGGATCGGCTTTGTATAATACAAACTAATCCAATTGCAATGCAAAGTGGTACAAAGACCTTTAGAAAACCAATTACAAAGTGTGACTCTATGGAGACCTTATCACAGGAATGGACCTAACCACGAGATGACATACACTGGAGACAATGGGCTAATTAAACTCAAAGACAGTTTGGCCACTCTGCTGACTAAATCGTTTTGTTGGATTTTCTATTCAGTTATAAACACACTTTACGTCCTTATCTATTCATTCTTGAAAAGTGTACCATTTTGCGTAAGTTTGTTACATTTTGTTCGTTTAAATAAACTATGTACTTTGTTCTTTTTAATGCACTGTACTTTTTTTCTAAGCGAAATATAATATAGAAGATGGTTCTTGTATATTAGTGAAGTTGTAAACATAACTTTATCATCTAGGTTAGGTTAGATTTTTACGAAATTTGATAAAGAATAAAACATATAGGCCTATAAAAAGCTCCACTATATTATGTATGTCTAGTCAATGTTCACATAAATAAACCATTTTGCAGCTGTTGGCCTGACTAGAGTTTAACAACTGGATTTCTAAAACTGGACTCCATTGCTTAAATTCTTCGTAAAATCAGGTTTATGATTTAGAAAACAATGTTAGGAAAAGTTGAGATTAAAACAAGCTTGGCAAATTTTTATTGAAGTGTTAAAATACAAATTAAGCAGCTGCTTGTTCGAATTAAGCTTAGTTTTAACAGTAGCTTCTTTGTATACTTAATAAAGTAACACTTCATTTTATGTTAGCTATTTTATCCTCCCGTGTTTTTAAAATGGTAAAATAACATTTGAGTGACTGTTGATTTGTAATCTACTTCTGAATTAATACTTCCCGACAGTTTTTGTATTTCTTATCATCATTCTTTTTAAAAGTCATACAAACCGAGGAACTGGAAATTATTATAGTAGCTAAATTCAGAAATTAAATACAGATACCAAGGGAAACAAACATTGAAAAAGGTAAAACACAATAGAGGAATAGAACCACTGTATTACAATGCCTAATATAATATGAAAGATATACTAACTTTACTTTAATCATTGAAATCATGGATATATTATTAAACCTCTAATTTTGAATGGTTAAGTTAGTAAATAATGCTTAACATGACTGACTGTCATTACCCTATGGTAGGGGTAATACATATCAAATACTTAGATATGACTTATTTTACTTACAATTTATTTAAAATTAATTTAAGAATTAAGGGGTTAGAAAATGTACCCGGTTTGGAGTTTATGTTTTAAACATATACAAATTGTAACTGTACTGCCCTATACAGACATAAAATATTAAGAGAAGGTAAAAACGTTTAAACACATGTTTTAATGTATGTGACGTGTGTTTAAATGAGTACATATATGTAGGCCTGTGTTCTAAATGTGTAATATGTAAATATGTTGAGCTTTATGTTATGTTTTGACTCCTTCTTAAGCGTTGCAGCGAGTTATTTAATTTATCGAGAAGATTAAAATATCTTGTTGAGTAAAATATTTAGAGAACAAATAACAAAAAATAAGAACAATCCAACAATTTTCAAATTTTGGTTCCCATCAATTGAAGCTACCGTTCCGAAATATTTCTAAACAACTGTAATGATGTAGTTCACCACTGAGAAAAGTTTTTAATAAACATAAAATGGGTAAAATGAAAAGCATACAACACCAAGAATCACATTTACGAAATACGTTTCAAAACCACTGACTTACGGCACGGTTTTAAAAGTAGGCCTTATTTCTTCTGTTAATTTTTAATTTAATAAAGACTGTTTGGATACCGATAGGTATTTATTCACATTTTATGTATCATATGATTTTATTTATGCCAACTATGTTTGACAAATTGATAACAAAATTTAAATATATTATGGGACTTGTTAGACACATTGACTGAATTTTAAAGTGTTAACTATTATTAAATTAACATTTTATGTTATCACATGTAATTTCTCATATGATTTTCTAAGTCAGCTGTATTTATTATACTGTTAATGACTGTATTAGTGAATAAGGGATTATTGATAATTATTATTATTATTATTGATAATAATAATAATAATTATTATTATTATTATTGATAATTATTATTGAATACATTCTTTAATAACTATTTAAATCTTTTAATACTATTTATAATGGTAAAAACAATTTTCTATATAACGTTTATCAGAAATTCATACCTAGACACATTTCTAAAAGAGGACAAACTCTCTTCTAGCTATGTTTATAAAATTGTGTTTATTCTAGCGATTTTTAATGAGATTTTAAATCTTCTGTATTCTTGCTTTTCATTTATATAAGACGGGAAAGACGTTTCATCGCCTATTTTTTCACTAACGCTGACATAGGGTTTTCTCCCTGGCACTCTCTCCCTCTCTCTCTTTGAAACAAGCACCTAATCAAGTTCAATTGTACGGATAATCAACCTTTGGATCTCCTTGGTAATACTTCTTTAAATTACTACCTCCAAATTAATGTAAAATCAAATAGGACCTTTAGTAAATGCTATATCGATGAAACAACAAGGTTTAATTATGAACCCATTCCTGTAATAAAATTGACCCTCAGCTTAACTGAGGTATCTCAGTTAATAGGGATATAGTTTTTGTGTTTTTCATGTTTAAACTACTGAAATATTAATATTGAGGGTGTGTATGTAGGCTAATTATGTGCATGCATGTATATACATATGTATGTTGAGGTTCCGAATAGGTGTATGTAGTTATGCATGCATTTGTGTTGTAAGGCACATATTAATATTAGTACATAAATTGAATGTGTTATTGTGGTATTTATAAAGGTTAAAAATAGTTTGTAAATGTTTATTTTATAATTTAATAGTAATGAACGTAATTTTGTTAGCAATATTGTGATTAAATATTTTAGCTATTAGAATGTTTAGTTTATGAGAGTCTCAGTTTGCCACCGAAGTTTTTCCGTTTTCGTTTTTCTTTCCTCCTTCTTTGAGGATGCGTATCTAAGTTAATTATCTAATTGCCTCAAACCAAACTGGTTTTACCATCAGGATGATTAACAATTTGGTTTTTTATTTTAATTTTAAATTCTATTTAAATACATAATATTGCAAGAAACAATACAATCAAGTATATTAAATTTTTTAATTCATAACAAAATGCAAACTATTAAAATCAGAAATTATTTCGTATCATGCATTTCAGCCAATAATCGTTATAACAAAGGAAATGTTTTAATAAATAATATAACAGGGAGTAAAAAGGAGAAAAATTAGAATTCCAAATAACTAAATATTTCTTTCGTAGCGCGTTAAGGCGTTGACTTGATATTTCATCATTGGTAGTCAAAGGAAATTCATTAGAAGATAAAGTACAACGAAAAGTTACACGGTACTTAGTGATGCAAATTTGTCCAAGGAAACACGAAATTTAAACTATCAATAACACACACAAAAATAAATTAAGTAATGGAATACTGAGAGAAACAAAGTAAACACATTTTTGCGGTTGATAAAAAATACATTTAAGGAAGTGTGGGTCTTTTAAAATCAATATATTATTCGAACTAGTAATTAATTTTTTTAATTAATTTATTTTCTTTAGTTTCACAATTATAAATATTTTTAAGTACAATTCCAATTTTTGTAATAATTACAGCATGTCAAAAATAAAAATATTAGCAATGTTTCAAAAATTCGGTTTTCACGTACTTCAAATTGACTCATACTGAGTGGCGGAGAGGCGTGTAACCAACGGTCGGTAGTTGTGGAACCTCCGGTAGTTGTTGGCGATCAATTTACCAGCGTTAAAATGAAACCGAGCTGTATCTTTATTACGTAAAGAACGTGCACATGCACAAGTCGGTGCGAACGATTTGTTGCACTCTGGCAAAACGTTTTTTGAAGTTAAATAAACACTGTAAACCTTCGTCATTTTACTGCGTTAAGACTTTGGGTAATAAAAAAAGAACAACAATAATAGTAATAATAAATGACTATTAAAATGACAAGCATAACGAGTTAATGATTAGTATTCCAACAGAAAATATCCAATCTGGCGGTGCTGTTGTAGACCCAACTCAGATAATTTATTGCACAATTACTGATATCATACACCGACTACAATAAGTCTCAAACAAATATTATTAGGAAATACAGATACGTCGTGTATAAAACAAACACCCAGCAGCCATTCTCCCTTAAATTCCTAGAATTCCACATGTTTGGAAAAGAGGAGGGAAACACCGTACGCAATACCTCTTTATTGGAAAACTATGTATATAACAAATACCACAAAATAAAAGCATTTACTTAATATTAGCTTGGCAGGGCTTATGTTTGTGCAGTGAATATAGAGGATTAAATTGGTTAAATTGAAAAAAACACTTCATGACTTATTTCATACTACGTTATTTGTGAATCTCTTTACATAACGAATACTGTCACTAATTTCGTTTATTTGTAATGCATTTCTAACCTGAAGGGTAGTGTCACCATTGTTAATTAATACGAATAATTAATGACTACATTTATAAAAATCTGTATATATTTATCTTTACAGATCAATTTATTAATCTGTTATACTCAATTCAAGATTTAGCAATTGTCAAAAAAGTCATATTAATACTTGTCATGTTTTTTTATTACATATCTTTACTATGTGAGATAGTTTTATGTTCTCATAATTATATTACAAGCATGCTAAATAATGTATTGCCTTATTTAGTTTGAAATATTAAATAATTCATATTGGTCCAAACTAGGCCTAACATTACACTGATAAACTATTACAAAAGTTTAACTGTTACCATATACATCTTGTTGCTATGGCAATGATTATAAAAATAGTCACACCACCTCTTACTTCACGATGTGTCCGCCAAAATATGAGTATAACAAAAAAAAACAAAAAAAACAAATCGGTAACGGAATCCTAATAAACTTTTCTTTGCCAAATTTGATTAAATTCGGACAAAAATAAAATTGAAATGTATAAATTTGGAAATCAATTTTATGTTCGATGAACTTTTGGTAAAGATTGGGTATTTTGATGTCAGTTAATGATGAAGTCATTAACAACATAGAGCTATATTTATGTTGACAGTGGTAAATTGAGAGTGGAGCACTAAAGGTAACATCGGACGAGAACGCAATCACTGAGCGAGTTTAAAAGGTGAGGCTAAAAGACGCATCCAGCAATTAATTAATTGTAGGTGCTCCGAGCATATCAATTTTAATCGTGACCATTTTCCTTGGCAAGAGTTACTAGTACAGTCAAATTAAACCAAAAAATATCCAAACTGGGAAAAAAAAACACACAGTCACCACTGAAATTTCGTCGCGTTTGGGTTTGGTAGGGGGTAAAATGTACGACCTGTGTGTTTTATAGGTTGTTTTGCAAATGTCTCTTAATCGCTTCACTTTAAGGCTTAGTTCGTTATATAACATTTTAAAGTACGTTAAATTTTCTACAAAAATAATTCTACACAATTTATTGCTGCGATCAATAGTTTTAGAGATACGGAGATGTTACACGTACGGTATTACTGTAGGTATGGTGTAAAACGTGTTCAAATTAACAATTTCTCTACGATTATTAACATTAGGGGATAATGTTTTGATAATACAGCCCAGCAGACATGTGGTTGAGTGTTTGATGGGGCCGTACTGGCGTTGCTTAGAGTTTACTTATGGTTATTCTTAGTTCCCATACCTTGATCAAATTCAGTCTGGAAGCGTAGAACTCATTCCAGATATTTGTTTGTAATTTTTGAGAAAAAGAAAATATTTTGCTGCTCCATTGGTCTTGAGGGAAACTGGCGAGACTCCTAGTTTATATGGGATTAGAGAAGCAGGTGTACAGGAGCAGTGAAGTAAAGTTGCCACTCCCTGAAGGGAGGAGGAGAGGTTTTTGAGGAGGAGGAGGGCAGGGGTGTAGTCGTAAGTTGTCTATTGTAGGATCGCTCCCAAGCTTCCGGACATAGACTTTGAGGAGCATCCGAGTGTGCTTTCACAAATATATTTTGAATTAAAAGGCCTAAAATACCTTTGTAGGCTCAATGTGAAAACAACAGAAACTATTTTGAAGTTTTTAGCTATTATCTGTTTGATTTGGAAGTTCTACCAAGTCTAAAAATAATGAGTTTGGTAAATGATACTAGTCTCGCATTTCATATAAATAATCAAAGTAGATTTAGAATCATGAAGTGCCGACAGACGACAGTAAGATATCTGAGATAAGGCCAACTTTGCTCCTCCTTCACGTTCAACTAATAGCCGCCCTTTTTCAGTATGTATTCAAAGACAATTTATTTGGCTATTATTAAATAAAAAAAAGTAAGTAAATTTGCCAGCGAACAAAATACAAAATTAAAATTTTTATTTCCAAAATACTTTTGAAAATATGCTATTTTACAATAATTTTATAAGTTTAATCGCTTTTGAAAATTTATGGTGAATTATTAAAAATATTACTCCATCCATATCTGTACAACTATCGATTGCGACAAAAATAGCATCGAACCATTTTTGTAGAACATTTAATATACTTTAAAAAGTTATAGAACAAACTAACCTCTCATGTAAAGGGTTTACGAAATATTTGCAATAAAACCTAGAAAACGACAGTTTTTATACCTCTCCCCCCACCCTCAAAGCCGAAGCTATTTCGTTCTTGACTTTTTACCACATTTAAAGCAAAGGCTGATGAACAACTTTCAACAATCAAACCTTCGTTTCCTTGGATTAACCAGTTTGGGTATAATTTTAATGTGTATTATACGACTAATTTATGTAAACTGTCGCGTATAG
>JAGFPH010000006.1:1287222-1315227 GCA_018207615.1 Philaenus spumarius
TTTTTTTTTTTTTTTTTTTTTTTTTTTTTTTTTTTTTTTTTTTTTTTGCTTTCCATGCCACTTTGGGCCTTTCGGCTAACGAGCATGTTTTTTTGGGTTTTTAATATTTTATGGTCCCCCGCGGGATTTGAACCCGGGACGTCTTGCTTATGAGGCAAGTACCATAGCCGTTGAGCTATGACAGATGTATGTATGTATGAGTACATTCCAGAATAGCTGAATGCATGAACCAATTTCAACCAAGCTTGGTACACATACTATGACTTACTATATGGTAAAAATATTATCCTTTAGCACACAAAGGTAAGAAGTTCACGGATTATTATGTAAACACAATCGAAAACTAATGTTACTGTGTCAAGCCCAGAGTTGTCAAGGTCGCTGATAGAAATAGTGACACACAACAATGTGTATGTTGTAAATATTTTTGTATCTTTGTATAAGTAATGTATAAAGTTATCAGTTTTCAAGATATTCAACGTTAGACATTCAAAATAGCCACCATTTATAAATGAGCAAAGGAAATCGGTTGAATATTTTCCTTAAATTGGGTCTTTGTAAGACTAAGTAGCATACAAAATTAACTCGTCTAAAAATCATTTACCGCTAAAAAGATATGATTTTCTTAGAAATAACCAATTTGGCCGCTAGATAGAAGATTAGAGCATTTATTTATTCAATGACAGTATTTGATTTATTTCAACCCAAGGATCCATATCCTACACTACGGGCAAAAATAGAATTAATTTCATTTTATTTTTCCTAAAAACGATTTTAAGTAAAATAGTAACGATATAATTATCAAAATTTATATAAACCAATACTTAATAATAAAAAAGATTCTATAAGTCCAATACATCAGAGAGCGTGACAAATTAACTAATGTTATTTTAAAATTAAAGCTGAAAAGGAGGAGCAATAGGTAAGCCTAGAATCAGTTTTGAACTAATGAGTGATGATTTATCCAATATTTCTCCACACTTTGACTCCACACTAATTTGAATCCAATAAATGGAACAATGTTATTTACCCTACCCAACGTGTTTGACAGACTGCATGGAATAAAACCTTATGGAAACGTGTGGCCACAGTAAAACAAGAAATTATTGAATCAAATGTAGCTTCCGATTTATTGTCCTTTTGAATTGAATTTAATGAGCTAAAGCGATCCAAGGACTGAGGCTATCATTTGAATATTAATTAATTCCAAAATGGTTTTACTGTTGGCAGCCATAGTTCCCAAATTCAAAAATGATATTTGATGCAGTACTTGATTATCAGAACGTGTTTGTTAATCAATGAAAATAGATTTGGAAAAACTATTAAGTTGTTATTGCTTTCATGTACATTATTTTTTAAATGCTTTCGACCCAAATATTTTGAGTTTTTTACCCTGGTTTCTCGATAACTAATAGAGTTAAAGTTCTGGTTCCTGTTTTATTAAATGTTTTACGTTAAAAAGCATATAAATCCACTAATTAGGCCTATATACATTAATGTTTGATCCGGTAATTTGAATATGCCTTAAGTCAATTTTTAGAAAAAGAAATCACGTTTCCAGAAGCTGTATACTATCTAACGAACCGTTTTCGGACCTATGTATATGAATGCTAGGTAAACGTGTACAAAGTATAACAGATTCATCCTGAAAACCCCAGTACAAAGAAACTTATACTTGTTAAATTTCTTGTTTATAAAAACATTTTTGAAATATTAAGAGCGTTTTTTTGTTGTTACCAACTTGAAAATTATATTTTAAATATATTATTGGAATTTTTTATAAAGCTAACACTTCTGTTTATAGGGTGTTTGAAAATTATGGCCTAACAATTCATCAGCGTGATCATTGCTTTTTTTTTAAAGAAAACTAATCATACAAACATTGCTCCTAAAATGTTACATTTTCGTTTATTCCCATTTTGATTTTGTTTTTTTTGCAGAGAAAATTTGTAACTTAGGAAATAAATATGATATTGTATACATATTTTGAACATATCCATACAATTTTCCAGAATATGAACAACAAAACAATTTTGTTTTAAAATGTTTACTGTTTAATTTTACGACTATTTTTATTTGAAGAAAACAATGTGCGAGACATAACTCCAGCCCAAGAATAACCGAGTTATCGACAAACAATGCGAATCGATCAATCGTTTTTCGAAAAAAATATAAATAATACAAGAATTTACTAAGACATAATGTTTTTTTTGTTTTTTCCTATTAAAAGAAGAAAATGAAATAGACAAACAAACATAATTTAGAACGATTAAACCGATTTAATTGAACTGAGCAAGAATATTTAATTTATTTACTATGCCACCAATGTCATAATGTAATTCATAAAATACATTTGTAATTATTAGTTGGGGTACATTTTAATAACTGGAAATGTGCTGAAATTGGACCAAAATGATCAGAAGTTAATATTAAAACATGTGTTGTAAAAAGCAAACTCTAACACAAAAATAATTATTTTATATAGATTTTTTTTTTAAACTGTTAGAATACTTTTCCAACAAATTATAAAACATACATACGTTTCCACACACCTACACTGATTAAACTCGTTTCAAACAGTCGTCATCTTCAGTGTGTTACAATGATTGTTTATAACTACCTTCATTGGTGTTTCATATTTAGTGAGTAAAACATAAAACATATGATTACAAACAACAATTATGGAGAATTTGAGAAAAACCTCTTAACTTTTTATGTAGACTAATTATGTTTTTTTTTTTGTTTTCAATTTAGGAATATTACATAAAATTGCCTCTTTTAACTTAGGAAGAATGTAAAGGAATAAGTATTTTTTTACATTTCCAAAAATTACACACTTCACTGACCTAGAAACCAGAACCGCAACTGAGAAATATAATGAGTGAAAGAAAACATGAAAAATAAAAGTTCATAATAGTAAATGTTAAGTTATTGTGGTTAGGTTTGGACTGAAATATGTCAAACCAAAATACATATTAAAATTACTAACTCTACTAGCACCAAAATCACAAAAAAAAAAAAAAAAATTGAGGATGTTAACTTAGCAAAATCAAGATTCGTAATAATTAACATTCTAGAACTTGACTTTAAACTAACTACACCTAAAACTAAATATCGCATTAGATATTCGAAATAAATCATCCCTGCAACATTGCTGGATTTCATTGAGAATAATATTTCACAAAACGTTAGTAAGGCACATGAGCGAATTTAACGGTATATTACATGCAGGCCCATGGAAAAAATTCCTTATTTTTCTACTTGTCATTTATTGTTGTTTGTTTTTGTTTATATTTAGTAATTATGATTTAGTAATATTGTTTAATTTTTGTTTCGTTCTTGTGTCTTTTAGTGTCATGTATTATAATTTCATATTTGAAGTTGTATTTGTTGTTTAGTTGTGGTTAGAGTTCCCTATATTTTTTTCTTTTTGTGTAAACCTTATTTGTTTGTTTGATTTCTATTTATTGTAATAAAAGGAATGATGGGTAAAATATATGCAGTAAATAGTTTGTGTGTTGGAGTTATGTAAAAATACACCATCTAGGTCGAAAAATAAAGGCGTTATTTTTTGTCATTAAGTAATATTTCCATTCATAAACGCACATAAAACAACTAAAATGGTCTCCATGAACTGCTCAGAATTCATTTACAACTAGACACACGTAAAAAAAATTAGCAATGTTGTCCTTTAAACTAGATTTGATCTTGATCGATCAAGATTTACCAATAAAATATAATGGAGATATTTTAAAACAGACAATCTTATTTTTTAACTATTAGAATAAAATTACAATCACAAGGAAAGCTTAGTTATTCTAACAGAACTTTAGGACTTTGAGCCAAAGTTTTAGATACCTAGAGAAGTAAACAATGCACTTTGCAGAATAGGAAAGATAAGTTTGGATTTTATCATCAGCGTAGATTAAATTACAAAAACTTATAGAATCAGCAGAAACTTTAAAGCACGTAATGCAGATTGATTCTCAGATAGAATATAGATATATCAAGTTTAATAAAGTTTTATTTAAAGTAAATGCTATTGATAGGAGATTTAAACTAGTGACTTATGAGTGCTTCGCACGCCAACCACGTAGGTCAGGATAAATAAATGTTATTTATAAATAAAAACTCGTTATTTCACTGTCTATATCCGTCGGGGTCGTTTTATTTGATAAGAAAACATAACTCGATTTGATATTACTTTACAATTTTGGCTGGAATATATATTGACACACCAGCGAAAGAAAATGTCGGCTCCCAAACACAATTACCGTTCAGCCCCAGAATAGAATTATAATTTTTTAATGTAGAACCACTTACAGTTTCCCGTAAAATATTTGACTACCTCTAATACCGTTAGTGTTTTCGATATATAACCCGCATTACTGAAAGCAAGATCACAAAATAAAAGCGCTTTCAAACGGTACCAAATAAAACAGTATCGTCTATATTTTTGTACCTAACTATAAGTAACAAAACCTGTAGTTTTTAGATTATTATGTGGAATTTAGCTTGCTTTATAACTATTTAAAAATTAATTGTGTTACTTTTATCCGTTCTGGAGAAACTCTTCTATGACAGACAGACAAACGAGCTATCCTATATTGAATAAAACTTGCCCGAAATAATAAAGCACTTTCTAAAATATCCATACTGAATTAAATTATTAAAAAAATACTCATCTATGATAAATATTAAATATATTTTAAAATAATGAAAATGCATCAAGAAGTCACATTACACAACCAAATCATTCTTCATACTTCAAACTTCTGGTCATAAAACCTATAAATAACTGCAATAGGATACAGTGATGGTATTTTGATCACCACTTTTTCAATCGAATCGCTTTTAAAAAAACGGCAATAAAATTTTAGTGTTTGTAATAAATCAGAGGTTTATATTCCAAACTACATTCTATTACATCTTTGTACTCTTGTAGAGCAGAGTTAATAGGAATATAAACATTTAAACGTTTTGAGTTTTTCCTTCTGTACCGATTTAAACATTACGGTGTTGAGTAAGTTTCCACATAGAGAAGTAAAGATTGTCTGAGTATGGTGTGTACACCCAGTCCGATGGTTTGTAACAGTCTCGTGTTTACATGTCCAACAGTACCCACAACTGCAAGAGTTTATTCGATTTTCATTAGGCTATGTTTTTATTCGTTCCAAGTAAACATGAAAAGAAAATAACTACAATTCTTTTAAAAGTTCGAAACAATGAAATGAGTTTTTGGAAAGAAGTTCCTTTACGCGGGTTGCGGTAGGAGTTAACAAGTAGAAAGTGTAAGCGTAACAAAAAAGCGTTATCAAATTGGTTGTTATGGCAATGAATGCAATTAAAGAAACATGTGTTTAAAAGTGAGTTAAATTATCTGACATGCAATTTTGTACTGTAGATTGAAGAAATGGAAAGTATGTGTAATACAAACTCAGACAAGTAAGTTACTATAATGTTTTATTTTGATACAAGTATTTCTGTTTTCATACGTTTAATGTTATTACAATAAAGATTTACAATTAATTATAACCTCAAAGCCAAGATGTTAAACAAAGTTAAATGTCCATTCATTGTTACTTCGATGAACACAAATAATATGTTGGTTCATCAGTCTAGGCCCAAACTAAATTTATTCTGTGTATGTTGAATTTATTTGACCTGCCTTAACGACAACATACACATATAATTTATGTTATGTGCACATTTATGGCCAGTACACTTCGAATGATATAATTTTAATCTTTCAATTGCAGTTTATTATTAGTCTGTTTTTTTGGGACACAAGTATTTACTGTTTCCATACGTTTATGTTATTATAATAAAGATGTAGAATTAATTACAACATCAAATCTAGGTAAGATGGTAACACACAGTTAAATGTCCATTCATTGCCGTTAAGGCAGGTAAAATAAATTAAACATGCACACAATAATTTTAGGTTAGGCCTAGACTGATGGACCAACATTTTATGTTAATTGAATGCATTTACAATTCCATATTAAATTATATTAGGATTTAAAGAAAAGGCGTGAAGAAGTTCGTTCCTGACGGGGGTCCCAATAAATTCTTTGTTTTTTGTTTGCGAAAGATTTCTTCAAGATTTTAGGAACAATGATGCAATTAAGCTTACTGAAATTCTTGAGACATAAAAATATGGAACAATATTTATAGTTTTGTTTAAATTTAAACAACATACGACATAGAAACCATTTTTTAAGATATAAAAAGACAAAATATAAATTATTATTGGTTCGTTTCCAAGACTTGAAAAATCGAAATCGTGGCTATTATTTTTTGTAGTTGACAAAAATAAAAAATAAAATCTAGAATAATATTGATAGTTCCAAGACTTTCAAAGTCAAAATGTAGAGTAGTATTTGCTTTGACTATAGAATTATGATTGTTTACTGCATAGGCTATTTGGTATCATTCAATATTAATAGTAATTAATGCTAATTTAATTTTCTTTTACAATTTCCAACTATTGGCAAAAAAAATTGTAAAAAATTTAGTTTTTTTGTCAATACTGTGATATGGTCAGATGATAGGTTGGTTTGAACGCAACACATCTCAAATTTAACACTTCTATAATTCAATATCACACATTAGATTAGAAAATTGTAAAACAATGAAAGGCTGTTGTATCAGCAATGTTTAGTTTGGCTTTTCAAAATAAAATACTTCAGAGACAGTAAATAAAATTAGCTGAAATAAATTCATTTAAATAAATTAGATTTAAGGCAAAAACATTTAAACAGGTTTTAAAACTAAACGATTTACCTTTCAAAGGGTTTTAAAATTATCCGTCACTAGACCGTGTCAATTAGATGTTACTGCTTCGCTTCCCCACGATACATACAGCATGTTCTGTTACCTTCCTCTATACAATGAATGTTATTTCTAATGCCTAATGGAAACGACACAACACGTATTTCCGCATTTAAAATATTATGTGACTTACAAGTTTTTTGTTCAAATTGTTTACCAAAATTATTGTACGCGAGAAACATCTGACATTTCTTATCCAGTCCATTGTTTGCAAGCACTACCTCCGTGAATACAGAAATGGGGGTACTCTCTCTTGTTTCAGAATGTTTTATTTTCAGCGCATTTTATTCTGCTTTTACGTAATTGCCAAGATTGTAAACACGATATCTGGATTGAAGCCTTTTGTACGTTTTTTATTCAAATTGTTTTGGCCTAATTATGTTAATTAAAAAAGTAGCACATGTTAAACATTACCTTCTCCGATGGTATTTCTTTACATTATTTATTTCATTAGGAATTTCATTTAAGTTATACAAAACAAATTTAATTACATAGCTCTAAACACGTCTAATAAATTACAAATGCAATTAAATTTATAGTATTGTACAATTTATTTGAGTACTTGCTGACCCGGCAATGCTTTGCTATTGCTTAATTTGAAACTTTGAAAGCCTGTAATTCGTATCCCTGAGGGCCGATGTAAATTATAATGGGATTCTGCTTATTGCTTGATTTACCTAACCTAAAATTATATTCAGTTTTTGATCCAAATCAGTTGTTGTTCAAAATCAGCTGTTTTCAGCTTTTCATACGAACAGCTGTTTCTGATAAAATAAAAAGAAATATTTCTTCTTCTTCCTTAAGATTGACCTTCCATAAGATTAACATTGAAACTTTGAGGGCCCTAATGTCCTAGGACTTTGGTAAATGGCCTAAAACCTTCCCAGGGTTAACCTGTGTTACTATGCAAAATTTCAAAGCAATCGGATGGACGGTTTGGTAACGCATAAAGGACAAACATACAGACAAACGTACAAACATACATTGAATTTTATATATATATAGATAAAATTATTGTATATATACGTTGATCATTATTTGTCTAATTTAACTTTTTATTAACAATTTACGTTTAAGTTTGAATGCAACAAGAATATACAGTTATAATAGTGAATTACTAGAAGGTACCAGCAGTATAATTACTTACCTACCTGATCATATACATATATATAAAGAAGGAATATTAGATAATTACTGAGCCGTACACGTAATTCAATAAACGAATAAAGATCCGATTGTCATGATTCAAGAACACATAGTGAGTTTCATCCAAATCGGTCCATGTTTAGGCCCTTAAGTGATATAAATCACGTTTTCCGTCAGTTTTTGCTCATAACTCTCAAACGAACGTGAAAATTAAAACAATAGGTTTTTAGGTGTATTCATATCTCTGAGGACATTTCACCTAACATATTGGTTACGAAAAATATTTTACCCCTTAAACGCAAATAATCTAAATGCAATTACATTGCTATATGCATAAAAGATAAGTTTCTGGTTTCTAACCGCATAGCAAGTGTATTATTATTTGTTTTGAAGGATAACGATCCAATTGTACCTCTTAGGGCCGAGGTGCAAATGGTTACACTAGTGGCCCAGGACATGACATGTACGATGTTTGAAAGTAAAATATAAACTTTAATTCATACAAAGAGACGGTTTTAAGTTTGAAAGTTACTAGACACGTTTAAATATAAACATTGTTTTGAACAATTGTCTTTGGATAGAAACAATACCGTTTGACATGCAAATACTTGAAGGTATCGTTACGGATTTATGTTACACGTGGAACAAATTGAAACCGCGAGTTTCAATAAATATTGACATAATCTAATGTAAAGTTGCAACTGTTTGTCAACTGTAAATGTAGTTGGGTGATGCATTGCTTTATAGCAATATTTAGTTTATTAGATGAATTATAGTAGTCATTTTATTTGAACCATATTTCCTCTTGATACTCTTACTGTGTCAATATTAGTTATTTATCAATTGTATTTTTCATTAGTGGTTGGAAATATTACTTTGATCAAACTAAACAAGTAAAATCAAACTGAAGAAGTAAGTGTTAGTTTATTTTCACTGGTGTTAAATATTATTTCATAATTTCGTTCTGGTCATCTACCAGAATATGAATAAGAGACCGTACACATAAATTAACTGTCAAAGCAAAACGATATGAAACTGATGTATATGATTTTAATAATACCAATGAGAGCGAAAGAGAGACGATGAAATAATCTGAGCCGAACAAAAGTAATGTTTTCAGTCCACTCTTTCCGCTTACTATCAAAGTAAGCTGATAATGGGCTATGGAGAAAACAAATCTGTACACCACTAATAACTCAAAATTTGTTTTGCAATATTTTGGGTAACAGAGGGGTTTTAAAAAACACATATTACAAAATTTAATTTATAATTGAAAAAAAACCTTTCGATAACACAAGACAAGATCATAAAATATTTATTTTTCGCGGTACAAAATTTTACCTCCAAAATTAAAAGTAAACATTTTCTGAATTGCGATTACTCAGTTACAGTTTAAATACTCTTGCCACTCTTGTTGTTATCATATCGGTAATTTTAGTTGCTTCCAAACAAAATATCAATTATTTAAAACTACCTTATTATAATTACTTTTGTGCCAATTGAACTTACAGCAAAACCAATACATAATGTTATTACGACCATTTATTATCTGTGTGATCACTTTAAAAATAATGGATACATAATATATGCCTTTTCACACAACAAAACAAGTACGTCTACATGATAATACATACAGTCAAACATGATTTGCACTTGAATTTCGATTAAATCGTCTTCAATTAAATATTGTTTGATCAATCGTTAACTACCGTTTAGTTGGTGAATCACCTTAAATCATCTTAATTTATGTTTTAAGCACACTTGAATCTCCCTTAAAAACGCTCCTGAATCGTACTTTAACAATTGATTTAAAATCACCATTAAGTATTTCGTATCAAATGTTTTGATAATATGAAGCTAAATCTTGAATTCTTAATTCACCTTGCAAACACAGCTTTCAAATCACTCCCAAACATCCTTGAATCAATCCTCATAAGTATTAAAGTAAACGTTATGCATATGATCTTTAAAATATCATGTTACAACATTTTTGTTAAAGGATCTTAACCTAAGTTTAATTAAAAAGTTGGGCGAAAAGGGATGATCAAAATTAGGTACTTATTATTGCAGACAGTTTGAAGTGAACATTAATTACCCTTTTAAATCACTTCCGGGAGCCATTATTCTTCTCTTTTGCAATTAACATGTTTGTTTACAAAGCAAAATTCAATTATTAGAATTGCATTTAACAAACAAGTAGAGAAGTTTCCAAGAAAGTCAGCGAAATATGTCAAAGATCTTTTAAAAGTTCAGCGAGTTAAAGGCATTAAATGAAAGTTCTATTAGAATGTTAAACTTACTTCTGGTTAAAATATATTTGCAGTTAGGATTTGCTTAGTAAAACAAACTTCAACAGTTTGTTAAAAATCAATTAATTTGGTAGGCAAAAATTTTGTCTGGAATAAAATGTTTTTATGAACTTGATATATTTTCAAATAACTGTAAAATGTATTCTTTATTTTCAAAAATAAAATCTACTCATTAACCGTTGCGGAAATCCATCCTTAGGATCATACATAACATTTACCCAAAATAGGAATAAAATAAGTCTTCTAAACGTTAGACACTTGGTACAGATTTGATACAGCCACGTCACATGTACACTTACAGAAACTTTCTAGACTATGGCCAATTTCATGGCGGTTAATCTATGGTGACACTTAGATAAACGGACAGTATGGAACCTTAAAAATATAGTTCAGTTGATTGGAAACGTACGAATCAATACTTTAAAAACATATTATTATTTTTGTGATATAGTTAGGGGTCTTAATAGATATGTATCAATATTTTAAATAATAATATTTATATATTTATTTATTTTATTTATAATAGCTTGTTAAAATGAAACCAACTCACTGAATGTAGGCAGTAAATTCAGCTTACCTGAAAAATCAGAATCAGATATTAGTAAATTAAGAATTAACAATTAAAATATTAATATATCTGATTTAGGGTCTATAAACTTTATCCAAAAATAATAAATACCACAGCAAAAGTTACCAAAATTGGGCACCAGAATTGGGGGTGGTCACGTGACTCTTTGTCCCGCCCCTAAATGGTGGACCTTACCTAACATAGCTTAACTTTACCTTACCTAATCTTAAAATAGACTAAAATATGATGGTAAACCTAAACATTATGGAGTGTGCTCATAGAGTCATTTTACCCAATTCATAGGTCAACATTCACAATATTAACCAATTATTTTATTTAAAACACAAATTGTTATCCAAGATTTAGATTAACCACCAAATTTGTATCTAATTTTTAGGTTAAATACAAATTTAACTCTATTTTAAAGTTAAGTTACTCCACCACTTTATGGGCGGGGTCAAGACTCTCGTGACCACCCCCAACATTTTCGGCATCCAAGTGATGTAACCTCTATTTGCCATTTTCCTACAAAAACTTTTATTGTATTTTTTTTTAAATTTACAAAATATTTAGTACACCCTAAACCAATTAGAAAATATAAAGATGGCTGATTGTAACAGCTTTTGTTATAAAACAGTGTAACATATACCTAAATAGTATTATTTAAGTATTGTTTCGATGTCTTATTTAATGGAATTAAAATCTAGACGATGTTAAAAAAAACTCAACATCAACTACATTAGCGGGATAGTCGGGAACTGCGTAGAGCGTATGAATGATGCGACGCGACGCAGTGCTCGAGCAGTACGACGGCACAGTAGCTATAACCAACACCCTCAATTTATAAGCCAACCATATCATTTTAAGCTTATAATTAGTAGTACAAATTTGAAAAAAAACTTTTGTGAATAAATACCCAGAACAAAAGGTTTTTGAAAATTTGTTTAATGTTTGTAACTTTTTCGCACCCTTACTATGAATTTAAAAAGAAAATACTATAAATAAATCTTTTAGTACAGTTACTAATAAACAAACAAAAAAATAGTTGTACGCAATATAGATACAAAATCCAGGTAACTAACCAACTTCAAAGGAAACTACAACATTTAAGAATTAAGGTCGGATAAAATAAAGTTAAGGTTCAATAATGCGTGTTAGAGAATTCTGGATCTCATTGCAGTTTGTATTAAAATAATAAAAAACAGTATCGTTATGAACAGCGTTATGTAAACCATTACTGGTTTGAGAACAAATTTAAAATATTTTATACAAAGTAGAACAAGGGAGATGTCACGAGAAAGCGGACAAAGAAAAAAATAAGCTCCATTATTGTTAATCAGAACTCTTTGTTGTTTTATACGCGCTGTAGAGGGATTAAAAGCAGGAAAAGATGATTACAGAGGGAGAAGTGAAAGCAAGAGACTTAGCAGAAGTCCCTTAAGAGATTTTTATTTTAAAATAATAAAATAAAATTGTAAATGATCCGTTTTTACAGAAAAACGCGTTTGGACTTGACATCATGACAACAGAATACAGTGATGCCATTTTTAGTTATACACAAGTTACGTGACCTAATTTACAGTGAAGATGGTGACACTATCGTTCAAATGCTTTCGATTTAAAACGATTTTTAGTAAACATTTATATTCAAGTTTTATTTTGTTGACCATAAACGAGTTGTTACCTAAATAATATTTCTACTGAAGATTCAAAATAAGTTAAAATAGAAGTAATCTAAATTTTTATCTTTTCTACTTTGTAATTGAAAATGAACGTCTCAAGACCACCTCAAGTCATATTCATCTCTACGAAATTCTTTTATAGTTGGATTTTTGACAGTTTCCTTGACAGTATTACCTATTTAGTTGATATCTGAGTGTAACAAACTAGCCCACTAGCTTTATCTAAATTACGACAAAACTATTTTCTTAAAAATAAAAGATGTAAGCATTTTACAAAGAGCGAACTTGTCACGTCAAAGACACTTATTGACAAAATGCGAGCTCATGGGGGGGGGGGGATATTGCTCATATAATTTTCTCTAAGCTGAAAAGCGTCGATTTATAAATGTATGCTCAAGGTGATATTGTAATAGATTTAGAAAAACATTTAAAGCAACAACCGAGTGAATTTATTCGGCTACAAATATTATAATCTATTGAAGATGAAACGTAGTTGAGTTCACGTCTTTAAACTAATGATTTATTGAAAAGCTGACTCAGTGCATGTAAGACAAAGTAATTCCGTATTGTACAGATTTCATTAAATTATTACTAGGCCGAGTTACTTTGAAAAATTTTAGCAGCTTTTGTGGAGTGAACTTCTAGCATTTACCTACCCTTCACAGCTTAGTTAAAATTCAAAACATACAGACAACAGACATGCGCAAAAGAACTGTCAAACCGTAATTCAAATATTTTCCGCAAAAAATGTTAACTTGGCAGAGTA
Organism: Philaenus spumarius; assembly: GCA_018207615.1. NCBI lineage: Eukaryota > Metazoa > Arthropoda > Insecta > Hemiptera > Aphrophoridae > Philaenus > Philaenus spumarius. The sequence goes on from JAGFPH010000006.1 coordinate 1,300,528, forward strand.
ATAAAATAACTGAGGACCGAGTGATGTACTTTAGTGTCCAAATATGCTGTAGATTTCGAAGACCTTTTGCAGTCGTTGCCTTGGTATGACTTCCAGAAAATGTTTACCTAGTTTATTTCACGGTCCCTAATCTCGAAATTATCGTCAACTCAAAAGTGTACGTATAAATAAAATACAGATAAAATAAATAATGTAACATAAATGTACATAAAATATAGAAATAAAAATCACACATTATTTTATTTTTTATACTATTAGCTTAAGGGGTAAGAGTTATTTAAGGAATTGATATTATTTCTAAATATTATCTCAAACTTTTGTTTAAAACATTTTGTTGTACATCCTTTACTGCAAGGACCCAAGGTCGTAAATAAAAATCTTGACTCCCTTTCTAGACACTACATCAACCCGGTTCAAAATTTTTTTATATAATTTAAATGTAACCAAAACTTGTTTATGGAATTTAGCGCAAGGGGCTAATAAATTTGTTTAATATTTGGCTTATATTGGAAGTAAATATGAACCTAAGCCTGAATATCGAACTGAAATGACGATAAACTAAATTCACAGTTTTTCCAAGGCAATCATAATTGAAATTCCTAAAGTTAGGTACAAGTATGTTCTGAAAATAAAAAAAAGCTATGAAAAAAGACTTGTATTCATATTTTCGGCCGAATATTTTATTAATGCTGACACACTAAATAATCTACAAACATGTTCCAGCCAAAACAATGCAAAACATTGATTATCTGTCCCACGTGTATTAATAAACAAAGGACTTATGTTTACTTGCAAGTCGTATCAGATTGCTGTGGTATTGTTTTAAAATAATCGAAAATATTGTGATATAATATATTTTAGTACTGTCATAAAATGTGCTGTTAGCCATACACCCACTTAAATATTGTATCCATCTTTTTGTAAACTTGTAAATTAAACTATTTTAAATTCACTATATACATAATAATTCAAAATTAAGCCTGAATATGTCTTAACTTCATATCTAAAAATGTTTAAAGATAGAGGTTTTTAAAGACCAATTGTTTTTGTGTCAAGTAGTAATTTTACGTTTTTTGTTTGGATGCAGTTTGAATTTGAGAATTTCGTATTCTTGGGAATTTGTTTAGGATAAACAAATACATTAAACAAAAATACTGTAATTATAAATTGTTTAAGAATATTATTATTTTAGTAATGCCATAAATTATAATTTAAAAAGTTCGAACACGTGAAAACAACTGCGAATGTAATTTAAAAGTTATTTTGACCTTAATTTAAATCTTAAAGAATCGGGTACACGTCACAATAGCTATTTCTCAATGAAATTCAGATAATTGGACAAACTCGACTGATTGGATGCGACTTGAAAATGAAATTAATATAAATATTTCATGAAAGCGAAATTAATCTCCAAAGTTACCAGTTCAGAGATTTAAAATCATTATTACGTTTTTAATAAACTCAAACTCTTGAAAGTCTTTCATTATGAAAGGAAGAAACCAATTAGAAGCACTCGGCCGGAAGTCGAGAAGATTGCGTCACGAAATTGCGTTGTCCTTTCGAAAATTAATTTAGAATATGTTCATTGACTTTGTCACTGTATTGTTTTAACTGTAATTAAATTTGTAGAAATTAGACGAGCTATTTAACACAATTTTATTCCACTATTTTTATTTTACGATTTGAATACATATTATTGGTTTTGATTACTCAGCTTCCTTATCACTGTTACAGACAACATTATACATAGTTGCCAACGTATAAAACATTGAAAAGCTTATTTATTTATTGATTCTTAAATTTTGTAAACCCAAATTTAATTTTTGTACAATTATTGCGAAAATCAGAATACTCGGTAAATAATTAAATTTCGCCTGGTTGAATCGAGGCAACCACCATTTGCTTTACTTCCACCATCCACAGATATGAAACCTGGTTTGTAATTATTGAAATACGTAGACGGTCAAGGCTTGCTCTTGTATAACATCGATACTACTCTTTTAGTCATTAATTTATGAGATTATGCCTCGAGAAAAGTTGTAAATAAGATAAATGAAATTTGTTTTTAAAACATGCTTTCCTACCCATGAATAACATAAATAGGCTCGAACTAAACAATAAAAAATAACCCACAGATAAAATTAATTCTTCCTCAGCGAATCTGATATTGTAATGAGATTTGATAGCTTGCAATCTTTTTACTTTTCAAAAAACATCTGGTGTGCACTTCACACAACTTTCCTTACCAAAATAGATGCTGTATCAATTACCAAATTTTTCGGGCGAGAGATTGATGATACCATTTTCGAGTTAATAGGAGTATCCGTTTCGAAGAAAGCGGTACTAACTTCAAAACGGTTAATCCCACGGACCTGATTTTGGTCTCAATCGATTTCTCACCCCCAAAAATGTCAAGGTCGATACCAAACACGGCTAGTTTAAAAAAAGTCATTTTTGCCCCCAAAAAGGGCGTTTTTGGGGTCAATTTTTGAAAAAATGGAAAAAGTTGAGTGGGGTATCTTTTTTGACATTCTTTTGGACGCTGAATCGAATGAGACCATTTTCAAGTCGATAGGACCAGCCATTTCGGAGATACAAACAAAATAACTTGCGTTTTTGTAATAACGTTTTTCAACGAATTTTTAAGGGTATATAGCGTACATAGCGTGTTAAGGGGGTCTGAGTAGAGTATGTTAGCAAAGTTTAATCAAAATCGTTAGAGGGTTTTTGGAGTAAATACCAAAAATGTGCTAAAAACTGGTCCCACGGTAAGACACCACCTCCGATTTGCTTCAAATTTACATGGGTTTAATTGTTTACGTGTTTGAAGATATCCTGTAAATTTCAGTTCGATCCGTCCAGCCGTTTGCCCTGTGCACTCCGGACACACACACACACACACCCCCACACACACACACACAGACACACAGACAGACCAATTGCCAAAAATGCATTTTTTGGACTCAGGGGGCCTTGAAACGTAAAGATATTATGAAAACTCGACATCGAATTTTTGGGTCGATCGCAATACTTACCTTACCTAGTATAGGGTAAGGAAAGTAATAAACTCACAAAAAAGCATGGGGCGTGATATTTCTCGGAATTTTGCAAGAGTACGCCCCATGCTTTTTGGGTGTGTTTATTTTGTGAAACGTAAAACGATTGCAAGCTATCAAGTCTCATTACAATATCAGATTAATTTTATCTGTGGGAAGAATTAATTTTATCTGTGGGTTAGTTTTAACTTTTTTAGATCAAGTCTATTTATGTTATTCATGGATAGAGTGTGTTTAAAAAAAAATTTTCATTTATTTTATTTTTTACTTTTTAGTTAAATTTATAAATTAGATTTTTCCGAAAATATTTGGTCCTCAGAGCCAACCTCTCCCTCTCCCCGATCTGATATGCGAGAATGTAGTCGTGACGTGATGTGCTATACGGAGCAGCCCGAGGCGATCCGGAAAGAGCCGAGGCGACCGTGCATTGGTCCAAGCACCGGTCCAGCCACCGGTTGAACGGTAGTGAGTTGAAGAAAAACATGTAAAAATTAAAAATTTAGTAGAGTAGATTTAATAGAGTAAGAATCCACTTACAATTTGACGTGCTAGAACATCTGTTATGATCTGCAAGACCTTTTACAAAACGGTTAAATATATTATATTCACTGGTGTAAATCTAAAACCTAATCTCAATTTAAACAAATGTCTATTTATATAATCGTATACAGTATTGAAAATAAATAGTCTACCTGCTAATTTAAGAAGAAATTAATTATTCTACGAACTAATTGCTTTGTTTAGAATTACTATTGTTTTCAGAGAAACAAATTAGACTTATAAATAAATAGAACTCGTCAAGAACTTCATGTTTCACGTTTAACATTACACCTGAATTTTCTAAGAAACTGAAAATAATTATGTTGTATGCATTTTCACTCTACTGAAATATTGTATTGTGTAGCCTACTCTTTCAAAATTAATGTAATATATTTTATTAATCAATTACGTAAGAAAGATTTCTTTTGTTTGAACATAATAGTATCAAATCAATCTTGGATATAAATATCGAACGTTGGAATTATAATTTTAAAACAAATATTGTATAGTTGAAAGCTGTGAATATAGTCTGTATACCTGTATTCCTAACTTGAAATATATTTAATTCATTCTCCCGACGTTGAGGGAACATAAAAGGCATATCTAACTAGAACCGCCAAGTGATTTCTAGAAAATAACTAGTGATTTCACCTGAAAAGTCATATCTCGAAAAGCTTCGTCCTATTGATGCTGTATTTGTTGCAATGGGTTTAGAATGCCCGAAACATAACATTATTACGTCGAAGCAATGACTACTGGTAGCTTGGCCTTACTGATTTTTTTTAAAGCGAAAGTAAATAGATACAACCCTCTGAATATGTTCTGAATACACATTCTGCGATTTCAGCTCCCTAGCAATTATTGTCGCTCTGAAGATTCTATGGTGGATGAAAGATCAGTAAGTGGAATCTGGCTTTTATATATTTATATATTAATTTAAATTTATTTGTAGCAAATTGTGAAATGTACTATCAGTATTTACCGAACATAATATCCAATTTTGTATTATATATTTATGACTTTACAATGCTCTTCACTTAGCATTAAAGGAAATGAGTATTTGTTGTTAATAATATAAAACCCGATTTAATAGTACATGATATATTACATAAATATATAAATATTACATGATTAACCGCCTTTTCCGAATAGCTGCGAAAAACAACTAAGCAAAATTACTCCTATTACCTGCATTACGTAGCAATGGTTACTCTTGTTAGTTATAAAGTATAACCAATAATCTCACTTTCTTTACTTTACATAATTTATGTTTATCGAGTATCCCCGCCATGACTACATACGCTGATTCCACCTGCTTGAAGTTGATTTCCGATGAAAGTGAAAGTCAGAAGGGATGATTTCCGTTTCAACTTGTTGGCTGCAAAACGGATATCAATTTGCACAACCCGATGCCAGCCGTCTCTCATATTTACAGATTTATTTCACCGCGCTAAAAGGATAGTAATACATTCAATACATGCCGTGTTTATTATAGTATGTATTATAATATTAATTATACTCTGTATTTGTTTTACCTATTTTATAATTAAAATAAGTAATCAAATGAAAATATAATTTGTTTAATTTGACATAACATATGTGTGAACAGAGTCAAATAAACTAAAACTAACATACTACACGACTACTACATGTGTATAACGAGTGCTGTACACCAACCAACTTAATTAATCCGTTTAGCGCTTTAAATTATGTGTTGTGTACTTGTTGTAATTAATGTGTTTTTGTGAATATATGACGACACGAAGAAAGATATTATATAATTGAAAATGAGATTACGGTCTCGAAACGCGTAACACAACGAAGTCACACAGCGGACTAATGACCAGGTAAAATACTTTGTAATTGCCTGTATTTATCTCATTATGTGAAGTGACTTGGATACCAAAATGATGAAACTATATAGTACAGTTTTAAGTTTTAAATTGTCAAGTTGCAGCAAACATTGCTGTTTAAAACTATCACTTTTAATTCAAAATAGTTGGTGAAATTGCATTGGCTGTATTTAATTTAATATAATTTATTTAATCTGTTTCACCGTTGAATACCGACTCTTCAGTGTTGAAGAAATTTTTTTTGAGATTAGAGAGCGAATGGATGGGCCGATATATATTATCTTATGAACAAAATTAACGTTTTTGAAGGTCTTTAATTAGATTCACCCCTAGTTACACGTATTCTGACCAGATAATAGATTTAGAACCTTCAGTGGTAAATTTTATAAAATCATCCATTATACATTTGGTGGGACAGGAAGCAAAGGACAAACTAGGGGTGCTGTTAATTAATTCGTTGACAACTGGAAACGATTTTAATATCTATATTTACATGTAAAAATATGTATTTTAGGTTTACACCATTCTGTTCTCTAGGAGGAGTGTAAGAAAAACCTTAACATTTTAAGACTGCTTATGTTTCTTATAATAATTTACAATAAACGCGTTTCTCGGGGAATTCTACTAATATATACCCTACATTTTGCATTGAATTATATCATATTTTTTAAATTACGTAAAGCGTTCTAGATATTGTTTCTGCTAAAGAAACATACATTTTAAAATTGTTGGCATAAAATAGAATTTTTGCGTATTCAACCTCATTTTGTTATGTAAATTGTATTGTATGTAAACTATCATTATTTTGTAAAGTATTAAATTGTGAATCTTTCAACATGGCAACAAATAATTTCACAAAACGTAACCTGCGAACAATTCGGTCAATCGGTGACCTTGAAAATAAAAATTTACATTATCATGGAAAAGGTAAACAAAAAATTGTTTTAATTAATGAAAACGCATTTTTACTATTGGAAAAACACCTTATTGCAACTTAGCATATATAAATAATTGTCGAATAATATCGCGAAAAATTTTGTTATTTGAAATAAATGATTAAAATATACCATTTTATAATAGTTCGATTTGTATTTTAACTCTTTTATTTATTACAATAGAATCATTGCTCGGCATTTTATTAACACAAAATATTTTGAGATAAAACTTTTAAATTTGGTACACCGAAGCATCAAAATATGACCCAGTACCACTTGTAAAAGGATAAACAAATTGTGAAATTTACTTGAAATTTGCGATAAGAATTTGAATGTATATTACTTATAATTGAGGTTGACCTTTGGATACATCGCACACCAAACCTTGGGTAATCCCTTGAGATGAGACCTGTGGGTACTTGGCACGTCATCCCCAAGTTAGCGTCACTCGTAAATAATTGGGAAATATAATATAAAATGCTTCAATAGAAAATAAAACTTTTTGGACATGGTAAAGCATCAAGTCTTATGCACAATATTGTGATGGTTTGTGGAAAGTAAAGTACTGTAGGTACAAATTAAGGATGTTGGAGAACAAAATGTCATCGCAGAAATAATCTTTATACTCAGTCTCAAAAAATATAGCAAATTTTGATAAATCTTACAGAGAAGTATAATGGTTTATAATGTATTATTTCCAGTGTAACATGGCTATTATTACTAATAGATAAATATTAAAACAAAAAAATTATTTCTTTTTACATTATACGTTTTTTATTTTTATAATAACTGTGTTAAAACTACAAAGTACATAATCCATATATACAGTATTTTTATGACGAGAGCGATTTTAAAGAAAGTCTGTTAAACTTAACTGTCCTTATTAAAACAGTTTTAATTATTTCAAACCTTACTCTAACACAAATCACGATTAGAGGGTCCCATTACGGGTTACATCTGCGTATGTTTTGGAAGCCGTTGCATTCTTGTAATTAAACCGGCATTACCCACACGCGTGAAGTATCAAATCGCAATTAGTTGTAAAGTCGGCTAAGATTTGTCTTGTATTATATCCGGCTTAAGATTTCCTGCCAACAAATTAGGACGTTATGAATGCCGACTGGGTTTAAGGAAATTAATGGCAAGCAATTTGCATAATCTCTGGTTGTAGTTTAATGAAAAGCTGCGACACGTTCAAAGAAATTCGAAGTGTTGTGAAATAAACGTTCTCATTTATACAAAATATAGAAACATGAGACGGTTCTCGTCTATTATATACGGTTGCAACAAGAAGGAATAAGTATTCGAGAAATAATTCCTTCTTGAAGTACCCAATAAACTAGAGAAGTATACAGCGACAAACTTTTGTCGAAAACCGGTTAGGTCAACATCACACGGTAGTATGGTTTTAGACATAATATAAAACAAAACCGATTATAATGACAGTAAAAACTAGTTTAAATAAAATTTATTGTGGACAAACGTTTAAAATTAGTTAACAAACAAAAAACTGAAAGGATCATTATCGTAAATGAATAAACTCTGGGGTAGAAATTGAAACAAATTTAAAAACTTGTTTGTTTAAACTGTTAAATTTGAAAAAGTTTTTACGAAATTTTACTGGCACGATAACCACCAAGGGTTTACGTACTAAAAAATAAACAAATCAAATTAAAATAATGAAGTAACATTACATTTTAAAACTCTATTAAACTGTTTACAATATTTTTACTAGCGATGATAACCGCCATTGTTTTTCGCTTTAAACAAATAAATAACAATTTTAACCTATTAAAAAACGCGTATTTTAAAACTTTATTAAATTGTTAAACAGTTTTGACGAAGATTGTATTAGCTATTATAACCACCACTGTTTTCGTTAAAAAAAAAAATATATATATATATATATATAAAAGAATGAAGTAATATTTATTTTAAAATTCTATTCAATTGTTAAATATTTATTTCAAAAATTTACTGGAGAAAATAACTGAAAAGGTTTGCTGACTTAAAATAATAAATAAAAAGGTGAAACTGTATCAAATGATTTAATGTAGTGCAAAATATACTAGCTGACCCGTGCGAATATTTCACAAGTTATTAGTACTTACCTGATTTAAAACTTTAACTTAATTAAGTAAATTTCGTTTATTTACGTTTACGTTGATTTACTTTGATTGATTTGTGCGATAGATTACACTGGCATACAAGTTAACTAACAGCTGTTATATTAGTTAAACATATTGTTAATAGATGGCGTCTTTAATTAAGAACCATATGAAATATAATATTAAAACATTTTATACATTTTTGTAACGAAAACATGAATTTTAAGCTGTTGGACTGTTTTTCGTTAATAGCGGGGAATACAAGCTTTAAAATGATGCTTAAATAATACATTTTTATGAAGAATTAAGGAGATATCTCTTAGCGACAAAAAATACCTTTGAGAAATAATATAAATAATATTTTCTTTGGGTGTTGAACGTAACATATGTATGTTTGACTCGGGACCATGAGGGACCTAAAATAGCTTAATAAGTGCAGTTAGTCTGTTAATCGATAACAATCACCATGGCGGGAAGAAATTAGTTTTGAGGGTTGTGTGCGATTATTACAGCTCCACAACGCCTTATTAACAAATACTAAATGCAAGGAAACACATTTTCCATCACCTTACCACTAAATAGAGGGAAGAAGACGTTCGAGCACAATAATTTACAGGAATATCTTGGAATGACGTAAGTGAACATTCTATAAAAAGACATGTTTGTAGTGAACATGTTTGGATCTCTAAATATAGACTCCTTTCAAACGATAATGGCAGTACAATCAAATAATAAATTTGGTGACTACCTCATATCTAACCACAAAAATGTACTATAAAATATTTTGTAATTTGTGATTGATGGAACTTAAATGGTGTTGCACTTCAATATTTACATCGATTTTGAGTTATCTGTTCCGGAGAAAATGATCGACACAGACGCACTGACAAATGGTTGATCCACTTTCCCTTTGGACGTACAGAACTCTATACGTGAAAGTGGGTATATAAAAATGCATCAAACATCAAACAAATTTTGCAGAGGTTTTTTCAGGGAATTTATTGCAGAATTAGAAAATAAGATTAAATAGTTTTTGTTTTATATTTAGAAAACTGTTCGATTTACTACCAGACTTGTAGTTTTCATTAACAGTACTTAATAGTGTTTAAAGGTTTGTTAATAATTTCAGAGACATCAGTTGGAACGTTGAAGGGGAATTTAGGTACGCTCATATCTCGCGTTAAAAAAATATTAAATTTGGTGGTTAATTAAATTGAAAACACTTAAAGAATAACTACACGGAAACCTAAGAATGTACTATAAAAACAAAAAGCTTTTGATTACACAACAAGAAACTTTTCTTTTGAAGAATACCATTTGCGAAATTAGATTTAAGTTAAAAACTACCAATCAGTTCCTTGTGAAGATTTTACTTATATTTTGTTTGTTGTTTCTTTTAGGTACAATGGCTGACAGTAAACATTGACTCAGAACATCATTCATAAACATATACTGCTTTCCGCTGGCTAATGTATTAAACATATATAAAAGTAACGCACGGATGAATTGTGACTGAAACTATATATACAACATTTCTCAACAATTTTACAATCTTACATAGCTTACAATCATCTTTTTGATACGACAGTTAAAAAAAGTGTCTATCTTTTTATAAAATATTCTCAGGAGCAAATCTGTAATATATATCATAACAATTTCACTTCCATCATTTAACAGTTTTTCAGTTAAATAGTTAAAAAAAACACAAATTCTTTCTCTACTATAAATAGGCTACTCTATAGATTATAGATTTTATCTGAAGAATTTGACGACAACGTTCTTTTCCTGTCATGATTCTTAGTAAAAGGTCCGTGTTATTTCATCCAATTACGTTTAATAATATGATGATGTCATACTCTTTAACTGATATTGAGTTTCTAAAAACTAACTCTATTTTACGTAAACATGTTTATAGTCTGTCTAGACAGTTTGGACAAACTTGTTAGTACTGACAGTATTTAAAGAGTTTCGTCCCAAGTAGACATATCCGTCTGCTAAAACATATGACTGGAAGAATATCACGTATCACTTACACTAAATAAGTTAACTAGACAATGCAGTAAAGTTGAATAAAAATAGGTTAATTTGTGTTGGTATAACAGTACCGATTGCTACTAACATATGATATATTTATAAACTATTTTTTGTCTGAGAAATCTTGTAAACAGTAAATAGTTGACACCTATTACGACTGTCTGCTAGGTATCTGTTGGAAAAAGATAATACATGTGGACATTCACTCACTGTTAAATTAAATATTATAGTAATATGTTAAGTGTTTTTAAATTTTTGTTTTAATCCATTGACTAAATGTGTTTTTATAACACAGTTTCAATTAGTGTAAAGTGTATAAGTGTTTAAATGTTCTGATGATACCTAATAGATACGCGAAATAGCTGTCAACTATTACCTGTGTATAAGATTGCTCAGCCATGAAATAGTTTATAAATACTGGATAGTAAAAAAATTGCTTTTTTAGATTATTTTTACTAATACTCAAAGAAAGAGAAAGTTTGTGTATGTAACTATTTGTTACCTTAAAGCTGATAAATTATTTTAATGTTTCACAAATTAATGGTTTCCTAAGAAATTAAAGAAGTAATATGGTCTACAATTTTATTAGATATCTAATTCTTTTCTTAGATAAAAAGTTTAATATACGGGAACGGGATTTCCATAGATTCCTAAATACAAACAGCTGTCCATCAGTTTTTAATATATATAAAAAAAATAGAAGCTTTAAGGAATATTTTCTATTTTGTTCTCTGCTGTTTGTAAGCTCAATTTTTTACAGAAGTACACCGATAAAATATCATCCAAACTGGTTGGTTGGGATTTAAAGCCGTCCTCACTTTGTGTTTGTGCCCATAGAACAAATGACTGGGATACGTTAACAGCACGATTAGAAACTGCGACAGTTTAAATAGTGGAGTGTCGAAACTCTGCCACATTTCTCCAATACCTTTGTAATTAATCGACACAAGAGTTTTCTTATTCACTTAGAAGACAATAAGTCAGTAACTTATTACTTTTAAACTTAATTATTTTAGTAAACCTACGAACTTCCCCCACCCTCCCCACATTGAGTGCTGAAAAGCTGCTTCTATTAAGACAAGTTTAGCAACCTTTGCGGTACAGCATCAAACATACATATTACTATACATTGTTAAAGTTTAACTATTGCAGCTTGTACATCACTGAGCTTGTCACTGAATCGCTTTTCAGTAAAAATACTACCACTATATTAGTACACATAGTTAAAGTTTGATTGTTGCATTTTGTGTATCCCTGAAGATGGCGACATTGTCTTGGAAAAGCGTTTGAGTAAATGTGATGGTTGCGAGAATCTACGTTCAAGTTTTGTTTGATCAATTTATCATCACACAAGTCAAGCTCAATATTCAATTATACAAGTCATATTACTACTTACAACAGGTAAACAAAACAAAGGCTTATAAAAACACATTTATCACATAAAGTATAATGAAAAATTTCTTACAATTAACCCTCACTTCTGGGAGAACTTTGTATTGCAGGTTAATAATATAACACTTTTACGAAAATAATTTACTAACTAAATACAATCTTAAAATACTTGTTATTTGAGCATTTTTGTTAGTTTGTTGATGTTAAGTTTTTCCTCTATCGATGTTTTATTTTATACTAAAGGTTCATTCATTAGTTTTGATTTATGGTACTTCCTTTATTTTATGAATCAACTAATTTGAACAACAATACTCAACTAGGTCATACGGAGACTTGATGAACACAAAACTATATATACAAAAAAAGAACTATAGTCGAAAAATTTAACAATAATAGTACATTAAATGTTACATCTAAGCTTATAACAAACCCAAAAATATAAAAAAATACTTTATTAAAACATTATTTATGCATTTATATCTTCTTAATATATTTGAAAACATATATTATTTAACTTAAAATTGTGGTGCAGACCCTTATCATAGTAATTCGATTAATTGGTAGGGGTGAACTGTCGTCGTCTCAATCTAATAAAACAATGCGACAATCTAGCTCCCCTCGACATTACCTGTCAAAAGACAACTTGTTGATGACTTCCTCGACATTTAGACAGTTGCGAAGTGTCGGAGAGACTTTGTATTGCGGTCACGTGCCAACCTTAAAAACGCTGAAGTCCATTCGTGTCCCTTATCCGTGGAAGTCCATGGGACGACGCGTCTGAAATAGCGAATACCTACGCGGTGAACTGGAAACAGTCGGCCCCTTTATACTAGATTTGTTTCTACTGACTACTTGAAATGAATAGATACTGTTAAATTGTTTTGTGTTTATTGTTCGTAAAATATTAGATTTGCACAAACACATCTATGATCTATGTTAGTAATGCTATATGGCAAGCTAGTAGTCGTTACTAAACCATTCTCTTAGTCGAGCCACTGGTTCATCACTATTAACAAAAAAAGAACCTAAAAAGATCCAAGGTTTTTAAGTATTATAAACAAATATTTATTATAAGGGTATGTGTTCACAGAAACATCAAATTGAAGTAAACCTACAGTTTTTGAGATTACGAGCTTTTAAATTTTGGAACAAGGCATATATACGTATATTTGCAACCTCTGACCTTACGCATTGTGTTTCACGTACACAATTGTTTTATAGAATCACTTCACCAGGATATTTGTAAAATAAAATCCTAAATTGATGAGAACGCCAAAGAAAACTATTACTCCAATTTAATTGTATTGTGCTCTTTGGCTTTGTACAAAAATATAGACTTTGAAGAGACCACTTTAATGGGCAATTTTTATCAACGTCACTAGACTATTTAGTATTTTTATGTAGATTTTGGAGAGGTATACATAATTTTCTTGTCGTTACAATGTACATGTAACATGTAACGATGTCGTTACACTTCCAAAAAATGTCTACATAGTTTTCCATTTCAAGGTCACCATAGTTATAACCAAAAATAAATCCATAATTATACCAATACCAAAATGTTTGTACCAACCACATCACATATTTTTATACCAACCACATTTTTTTATAAACACGATAACTGTCGTAAATTTGAACAAATTACTTACTAACTGAAATATTAATTATAATTGTGGAAATTGTCTGACAAGTTCGTGTGTGGGCAACATCGGAAAAATGGGCAGAAATTTGAATTTTTTAAAAAATCTTCCTTACTATGAAGTTGTATACGAAGTTGTATTCTTTCTAAGTTATTACACCTCTTAAGTTAAGAACCAAAGAAATTGTTTAGAAGGATTTAGACAAAACCAACCATTAGCCCAAGGAGTGGATAAAATAGGGGTTGAAAGTTTTCCAAACATTCTAATTATTATCTAGAACTTGTTTATAAAACAATTATTAATACGACCGACAAAAGGAATCACAAAAATAATGTTTGTCAAATGAGTAGATACAACATCGAGCTCATTCAAAATCTGCTATACATGAAATAATAGGGGAATAAATGTGTTAATGTTTTGCTAATAGGAGTAAATGAGAAGAATTCCGAAATCTACCATCGGATGTAGGCCGAGCTGATAAGGATGTTTTAGAGTTCAATACTTGAAATTTGAAAATGTGTGTTTACACAGTTGGCATTACATTGTTTTCAAAATAAAAGTGAACTTAAAAAACGTTTACCATGACATGTGTAACGACAGACATTTATTGCAAATAATTAAAAAGAAATAATATTTCTTATAAAAAAGGGCTTTCTTTAAAACTTTTCAAGCAAAAAAGTATTAAAGTTCGGTGAGTTTTTGATGCTTTACTACTAAACCATCTAATAACACTAAAACCAAATGCCTTCTATGAACGCTTTAGCAAATAAATATTTTGCTTTCACATTTGTGACATCAACGTATGCAGATTATTATACCAACATTAACGTATTAAACAGATTCGTTTAAGGTGATAAATCGTTTCGGCAACACAATAAACTTGAAATAAATATGTAACTATAAACTCTGAAGTGTTTAAATAATATAAACGCTAGTAAAGAACAAATCCAACAGCAAAATAATAAAAAAATAACTAGTTTGTTTTAGGTATGTTCCGTAATTGCCACTATTTTCATTTAATGTAACATATTCATATAGCGTACTATTTGTATGTACTAAAATTTAACAAGACTGATTAATCCAATACATTGATAGAGCACAATCGTTTGAGATTCATCCTGTATACCAGGAACGTAGTTGGA
>JAGFPH010000006.1:1320227-1351541 GCA_018207615.1 Philaenus spumarius
AGCACAATCGTTTGAGATTCATCCTGTATACCAGGAACGTAGTTGGAATACAGGGTAGTTAGATGATACATTGGATTTTTATTCCAATAGTTTTATTTTTAGCGCTCGGATTGAGCTGTTGAACCAAAACTGACAACGTTGGAGAAAAGACCAACTATTTTCCTCCCAAAAGTGTAACATCAAATGAAGAAATAGTCCACCTATAAATTATAAGCAACTGGAGTCGTTATTAAATAGTATTAAAGAAACATTATCGTATCAAGAGTTTCTCACTGTAGAGAATGATCAAGTTTAGAACTTTTATATTGAATGAGTAATATGTGTATTGTGTATGACCACAGACTATAGAATTACTCTATAGTCTGTGGTCATACACAATACAATATAATATGACCAATACAATGGTAATACAATAATTACTCTATAGTAATTCTATAGTCTGTGGTATATATGAATTAAATGAAGTGTCTATAAAAGTTGTATGCACCCCCTGCACGGACACAAAGAAATGTATACAGGAGTAACTAAAATCGATTGTCAAATTCGATACAATTAAGCACATTAATCCTACCATGAAACCCATCAATTACTAGATGTTAGGAGAACAATATTCACTAAACCTTTTCCTGTTTATTACTGACACGAATATAAAATACAATTACCCAGAAGCATAGATTATATATAATCTTATCGAACTCCGCTCCCACTCTTTCACCGTGCATAAACCTTAGTCAAACAACGCTTGTTATAACAATGTTATTTCAAAAAAAGCAAACATACTCTTTGTTTATTCCTCATTATAAAGAAAATTCTATTAAACTTTGTGATTTTAGAATTTTATAATTAACCGTTTTAAAAAATATGAGGCAAAAGCAAACAAAGCTGTCTATTGTTGTTTGTAGATAACGTGTATTGATAGCATGTAATGGTGTACTGGTGGTTTTGAATTTTAATCATTCATTATTTAAAGAGGGCTAGCAGATTGAAAATACATCCAGGAAGGTTTAACAAGATATTTTTATGTAGGAAAATAAACTATGTAAAAACAAACATGATTTGATTATGTCAAAATATATAGGTAGTAAAGAACTTTAATCTACAATATATCGGAAGAATGAAAAAAATGAATCAATATTGAATACTAGTATAAGTGATAAATGTGAACAAATTAAAAATTTGTATACTGCACTGTGGAGGTTAAATTAAATATCTTATGCATTAGTAAAATTGGCGACAGTAGATAAAATAATAACTCCTAAAGAATTATAGATGCAAATATGGATTGCTAAATAATGTTAAGATACAAACAGTTACTCGTTGATAAAAATAGCTCATTTGTGCCATTTATAATTTGTAGTCAAACAAATTATAAAGTACGTTTTGTAAAAGCAGATAACAACTTTATATTTATATAATTATACACAATTTTACGTTATCTATGGTTTTTGTATCTATCTAAAATGAGACAGAAAACTAAGTAGAAATTTACCTCAAGTCTCACCTTGGTAAAGACTACAAAAGATATATTTTCTCAGTAATGTAACTAAAAAAAAAAAAAAAACACACAAAAGCTAATTTAGAAACGTATTTGAAGCCCTTTTTACGATTTTGGTTGCTAAAAATAATTTTACTTGCCCACAAAAACAAGGTTTTAACAAAAGTAATACGCGCAACGTCATAACATGCGAGTAGTGCCAACGTAATGGAGTTTAAAACATCTCGGTAACACAAACCTCTAGAATTAGTGTAATATTTCACAAGTTTGCACTATTTTAGCGGGTTTGGGATTAAAACTGATAGTATTATATCGTCAGGATCCCTGTGTAGGGGAAAGCAGCTTAGGATAGACACAACCAAGACACCTTAATTTATACAATATTATTTCGGAGGTTTCGATTAACCCTTTACGAGAAAAGCTGAAGATTAAATTGTGTAGCGGTTTTATACATTGCTGTAAAATTGATTCCGTTAAGGTAAGATGATTTTCTGATACAAATTTAGCTTTCAGTATATACGTTTTTCAGTAATTGTTTAAAGAAAACTGTGTATAAGATTAGGATGAAAATGACGTTTTATAAATTGCATCCTTATGACATAGACAGTATCTTCGTAATTCATTAAAAACATTTATGAAATAGTCAGAGAAAACGGCCATTAGGGATTACCCTCCGATTTGGCTAAACCATTAAAGATGAATTTAAACTAATCAATTAAAGTTAATTTTTTATCTATACTACACTATTGTACTAACATTATCAATTTTTCCATTATGGCGGTCTACTTGAAATTTTCAATTTCCTCTATTTGCAATTACGTCTTAGAATTGTATGCATAATTTTCAGACTGTTTTAATAACTCCAACCATTTTGATGTAAAATTAGCTTTTAAAGTTTTAGATTTTTGTTTCGGATTGCCGCCGATTTCAGTATTATTGTTATATATCCTGTCCCCAAAAGCTAGAGCCTTTCCAAGAAACGAAAAATAAAAATTTGAAGTCCAATGTACATGATACGATTGGAACTAAAAAAAAAAATAATGCAAAGGAGTAGTCAAAGTTGTATGCATAAAATCTGAAAACGTAAGCATTTTTAATTTGTCAGCCATTCTTCCAAACTGATTTTACCAAAATTCTAAAACTATTATACTATACAAAATATGAATCTTCTTAAAACGAAAGATTCAATATTTTTCTATCTTTGACAAAAGCTAAGAAATAGGCTACAGTAGATTTTCGAACCAAATTTTTTACTAACACCTTTGGTTAGTAAAATTTTTAATGTATAAATATTCTGAGAGGAATAAGTATAACATCATATTATTTATAACTTTATGTATTATTATATTATTTATTTAGTTTTGTTTAAGTAATGGTTCTCATTCAAATACATAGTGTTTATTTAGTATTATTATTTTTGCTATTTTACTTTTTGCTTTTATACTTGTAAATAGTCTGTGTGATATTTAGATAAATGAGATAACTTATTGGTAATAAAATAAATTCTCTAAGTTATCTTAATTCGTGTAAACAATAAGAATTTTAGTTTACAATTTTGAACGTAATCAGTTGCCATGCAGTGCAATTTAGGTCTATATTAGCATAATTTTACTATGAGCGAAAATAGAAGATTTAAGTTCATTGATTTTCGTTTCTTTCTGAGTAAATTGGGGTACAACTGCTTTATAGTATGGAAATAGTTTGGAGAAATTTCTTTGTTTACTGTTTTTTTAATTAATTTATTAGGCCTACTATTAATTACTTTGTTTTGTTACTTAACTATTTTACTTATTGCCAATTTGTCAGTTAGCCTATGCTAATACAGAAAGAGGAAGCAGATTATAACGCAGGGGAGGTAAATCAATAGCCTGGAACCATGTTCAAACCTAAGAGCCTCTAATTTAATCAGACTAGACTAATGACCTTAGCCTCTCGGCTACTCACCTTCCTTTTGTTTTTTCAGCAGTACAATGCGTATAGCTAAAATAACATTTCACCGATATCAAGAAGGCTTTCGTATTTTATTAAATTTTTTATTTGCAAAGTTACTGAATATTTTTAACATCTTATACATAGGATATTCTGGACTGAACGTATCCTGAAAACATCCCAAGATTACATAGGGGGAAAACTTACAGTAAATTGAATCTGTGGTTTCTGAAATATTATACAATGCCTACACACGGTGGACAAAACATTTCACACTGCTTCGGGCAAGTTCAAAACTAACCCAATTGTTATAACTATTTGGTGTCAATATGTTTACATTTAAATATTGGTTCAATATTCTGTGGTAAGAGGGTAGGATGAAGGAAGTCAAGCAGCTGATGAAATATAACTAGTTTTCTGATCTTCGACTTGGCTCATTTACAAAAATAATATTAAAGTATATGTAGAAAACTAAAAAGTGTTAGGTATATCGCTATAAACAAAAAACTAAACTGAGAATTATAATCCATTAAAGTCACAAAAACTGCAAAAATAAAGCAATTGTATGTTTAAATAAATTTTAAAATTCTCAGGAACTGTCTAACCTAAATACACGATTTTATACAAGATTATTAAACACAGGAGGCTCCAGATAATATAAATTAAAATTTGAATATAAAAGTATTTAATACATTTTAGGTTTAAAGTGTAGGGTTTAAAATAAAATTAATTACTTTCAAGAGAAGTAAAAAGATGTCTTTCTATTAAAAGATGTTAATTAGTAATGTATACTATTAGAAACAGATTAGATAATATTAAAGTACGAACTATTACAGTATTAGAATTCTTGTATTTAGTTTATCCACTGTATAATCTAAAATTTAAAGTCTCTTGCATTTTATAAATCCAGATTATATTTATTTTAACTGGGCGTGTCATTAAATCTGTAACTCAAAACTCCCCCAAACAAACATAAAATTATAAATAAGTACAATTGGAATTGTAAAATCCAAAGTTTATAAAAATAGTTGGTTCTCCAAGCTTCATAATATCCTACTCACGTATTAACTCCCCAAGACCGGTGGAAGTCCATTTGGGTTTCTTCCGAATAAGATCTGACAACGCGGAGGAAATAAGCAACTTCCGCTGTAGAAAAACCAGGGAAAAGTTTCGAAATAAATTCTTTTGTAAATAAAGAAGCAATTGTTCGCTGCATTGTGTTTATTATCAAGCAAATAATATGTAAAGTATAAGAGATTTTGAACTACTGTGTACAAAATAAATTACGAATTAAGAATTGTTTCAAAGATATGTTTAGTACAGTAGACAAAAATACTAATGCACATTAAACTACTACTGTTTAACAAAGATTAACCCTTCACAAGCTTCACCAGAAAGCCATTATTTTGTGAAAGTTAACTGTTCGCAAACTTTCTGCAATGCCAAGCCATTTTTCAAGCATTTAGTTTTTTAAAATTAGCCAATTATAGTAATTATAGACCCTATCAAAATTCATAAGTGTTCGATAGTTTTTGTAGAAAAAGTTAAGAAAATGCATATATTCCAGTAAAGATTATTTATGTAAAATTATTCAAAGTAAGCTCAAGAAAAAAAATTCAGTAACGCAAGCAAAGTCCAACTTAAGGTCTACATAAAAAATAGTAAACAATTTTTTTTTAAATGTACACAGGTTTTGTAATTTAGTTCTAAATAGAGTTGTATAAAAATATATATCAATTTCACATTTCTTTTTTGTATCACACCAGTTTTATGTTCCTACTACAAGACCACTAACAAAATTAAGCGTACTTTATCCAAAAATGAAATATTATTATAACACATTATAGAGATTAAATCATAAAATTTAATTGAATAGTTGACAATTCTTATTTAATAAACTTACTAGCTGCCCGATCCGGCTTTGCACGAATAGATAAATCAAAGTTAAATGTATGTTAGCAAAAAATATATATCAATCAATATATTACACTATGTATTTATTATGGGGAGTTTTAGTAACTTTGACCCCCCTAACCCTCCTAAAATTTAGATTTTTTTGAAAACCTTTCTTAGCGAGCACCTATGGCCCTAGAAGAAGCTACATACCAAATTTCATTCCAATCGGTGGTTTTTGAGATTTCGTGATGAGTGAGTCAGTGAGTGGTATTTGGATTTTATCTTTGTTTGGCTTGTTTCACTAAATTAGATAAAAAATAAACAAAATTTTAACTAACGTATCGAGACTGTGGGAAAAACGCATATCGGTCGTAACGGAAATGCGCTTACTGACAACAAATGTCTGTATTTTACGGAAATACACTAATAGAATCCGAAGATTTATTGAGGTTTACTTTATATCAAACGAATATATGGAGTTTTCTCTTCAAATCAATATAAAATATCATTATACAAATATGGCGATTGGTCATAGATGTGGCGTGTTCAAAATGTGCTTTCTGATTCGTTGAAACTGTATGAAATGGGTTTAGTTCGTACCTAAGCACCTATAAGAGTGACGAATGATTGAAAAGAATTGATAGAAAGTTTAGATCTTGAATCCAATGGTGTTCTTATATTTTTCTAAAAATAAGTCTGTCGAACGAATTTGAGCCTTACTTAAAGAAGCTACAAGTTTGAGTCATTTGGTTGTGCATTCTCTCGCCGCATTAGCTGCTTAGAAAACTAAAATTTAAAAGTTATGATTACATAATTACGTATGTAAATATACGTTTTAGAAACAATTTTAAATACAAAAAATAAAGTATAAATAATTTACTTTTCAATCGATTTTGATTTATTGAGATTGGATGATTTTTAGTGTGAAATATTCAATACAAGTCGAGTTGTCTCGGACAACTTAATGGACTACTGCGGCACGCTGAGAGGTCTCCATTGAGCCTTCTGATAGTACAAGTTAGTCTATGTTGAAATACAAATATTCATTAAGCTTCAGATTGATATTTTGTACTAACCAACCGACAGCGTATATTTACAACAGCCTTTTAATCTATATTTTAGTCCATTCTGTGAACAGATTCAACAGATAAGGACATTCAGAAACGATGCTTAACTCAAAAGTTAGGTAAGTCAGTTTTTTCTGTGAAACTTTCATCTTTGTTTTCTGATATTTTAAAACAAGAGTTTAGTTATCTATATTAATAACTTTTTCTATTGAGACATAGACGATTGACATTTACGAAATGGATACGTAAAACCAAGAGACGACATACCAAAAACTCTTCTGAAGCAAAGACTTTCTTTTAAAGGGACTGTCCCACAACCCATAGAATTTTAAAAGTTTATAACCTCAATGCATTTAAATGACATACAAATTAGAGATCTATAAATGTACTCATACAAGTAAAATTTCTTTATACAGGTATAAATAAAATGTTTCATAAGAACAATACATTTTAAAGCTAGATGATTTACTAAACAGCTGCTACTGATATTGTTTTTACAGGTTAAGTTTGTAATGCAAAACTATTTTTCAGCAGATTTTTGTTCAAATTCCCTGTGCTGTTTATAAACTAAATTTTGAATTTTACACTTTAAAATATTAGTTTTGAATATTTGTTGTTGTTTATTATTACATTTTACTTATACATTAAATTTTTTACATTACATTTTTGGTATATTATAAAAGTTTTGATGCAGTATTACTTATATTCCGGATGGAAACCGTATATTCCGTTTAGTTACATTGTGCTTTTATGGTGACTAAAGAAGAAAGAAAAAATATTTTAAAAGCTATTGAAAATAATATTTATAAGTGGAATATATACAGTAATTTCTTATTTGTAGACCTCATTTTATTTTGTGAAACTAATATTAAATCTAAACTAGCTTTATTTCGGGAACTATTTGAGATACAGTACTGTTTGGAATGTGAGAAAATCAGTTATCGACGTCATGCAAGATCCTTTAACAATGTGGAATAATAAATAATACAATGTTAAAATGGAATTAGTTCAGGTAATGAAACACAAATAGTTTGGTAATTGTGTTCAAATACAATTATTCCAATGTTTTTTATTATGTGTAGTAGTAAATTAATCGTTTCAGCAATTCAGGAAAAGCTTATAATGCAGAAAATTTAAGTAAATAGTATGAAGGTTTGTACTAAAACGATTAGATTTCCGTCTAGCCTCCAACTGGTATTTTGAATAAATATAGGATATCTTCTTAACGGTAAATAACGTGAAGTTGGATTTTTTCAAGCTACTTAGTGTTATAAAGATTTAACTCACGAAAAATAATCAACGGATTTCCTTTAGCCTTCTCGTTTCAAAATGGCGAATAGTTAAAAGTTCTAACGACGAATATTTCAAAACCCGATCATTTCGAAAAAATGAAAATTGCTATAAAACCGTCCCTTTTGTTTAACTATACGCAGCTTAGCATTTTTCTGTTGGGGAAACATGTAATTCTTGGCACTTGTGTAAAACACAACAGATCAGAATAGAACCATAATATTTGTTAGTTTCATCGTGCATAACTCGATTTATTTTGTTTGTCCTTACAAAAGACAACATTTTGTCTTTTGTTATTTTGTGTAAAGATAATGGAGTTTTAGACATTCGACGTAGAAAACTTTCAATAGCAGTCATTTTGAAACGAGAAAAGAAAATCGCCTGACTGTTTTCCTTAAAATTTGTGTTTATAACCCTAAGTAACGTAAACATATTAAAAAATGTAAATGTTTTTGTTTAAAACACAAACGTTTTAAGACATTTCTTCGTAGGAGTAGGAACATATATCTGCATGTATTATTACATTATGAATACTTTAAACTTTTTTAAACTCATTGTTTTGCCTAAAATATTATTAGATACGTTACATTATTTTAAAGCAGGTTAAAGGGTGGGTTGGAGTGCGAAGCACGAAGAGATCTATTCTAGTTTTCAATATTGGGTTCTCTAGTAAAATATTTCTGAAAAATAACGTATCACAAAAATACTAATAGATCTCAAACGTTACAACGGTCATGTTTATTGATAAACATACTGGAGAGCTGCGACTGGTTACAATAGGCAGACATACTGAGATGGACATTCGGTGTGATGGAAACACATCACCTGAGTGAAATTATTTCTGAAAAGCCTTCGAAAATGTTGAATATAACTCGTTTTGAAACTTTTACTAAGTAATACTCATTGAATCACATTGTAAAATAGCATCTGTTTTAAGTGTTTATAAGTGAATTTATTTTTCTGGGCCTTTAAGCATGTTAATACATTGTTAGAATACATAAATACGAAACATATATCAATAAAAAAAGATTTGGTTCTTAGAAAGTAATAGTAAACAATTACCAAATTAAAATTGTTATTTCTTTATTATTATAAATATGTTTCCTTATTGCTAAAACAGTTTTAACATGATTTTCGTTTCAGTACCAACCAATTCAATTATAAATATTCTAGTTACGTTTTCCCGGTTCAGATATATTTACTGCAATAAAATACACTTTTATTTAAAACATATTTTGAATTGAGCTTATTAAGTAGAATTAATTAAATTGTATTCATTTTTCACATTCCAGAAATATGAAAATACATCATTAGAAAGAATTCCTAGAAAATTAAAATATAAATAATAGAATACTATGAGTTGTTCATTACGTTTTTGTGGTTTGTTTATAACTGCACGTTCAAACAGATCTCTGAAACATTGTTACACTAGCATTTAATGTTTATTAACTTATTATTTAAACTTAACTTGTAAATATGGCTTGGAGTTTACTAATTATTATTGAATTATGAAACATCTATAGTTGTTTACGGATTAAGCAACATGACACGACAAAAACCAACGGTGGACAGGTGGTCTCTTACTTCTCGTATATATGGGAGTTGGTGATTAATGCTTTAAAAAAAATGTAGATTAAAATTTGTTTGTTAACTCTTATCATTACTCACCCTATACATTCCATATTTTTATTTTTATAAAAATTTGTGACCCTACATTAATGTACAAGCAGTACAACTACCTCGACGTTTAAGCGTCATCATTACATTTTCACACAAATCTAAAATGCAATATTTCACACTAAGCTCTAACACCCACTCAATGTATGGTTTAGTTATTAGCTTACCATTGTTGTCGGAAATCGGTGATGACTAAAGCAGCTTTAAGAGTATTGAGTTTTATAGATCCCCTGATGTAAATAAAGCAAACACTTTAGCTGAAGGTCTCAAAGCGTCAAAGTTGACACTTCCAAATCAGCTTAAGTTTTAATGGCATATCGTAAAGTGAATATTACAGTATGTAGATGAGGTTTTGTTGTTACCACGCCGAGATTGTAATGTTCTTTGTTGGGGGGGGGGGGGGGGGGGGGGTCTTTACTTTTACGCGTTCACCTTTTTGTATAAAAATGTATGGTTGAATTTGATACTGAAACAAATAAATTGAAAGCAATAAGAAACAAATTTGTCTTCGATTTAGTTATATTTTGACCTGCCATTAAAAATAAACATTGAATATGATTTGATCTCCGGTCATGTGGGGGTCATAAAATCTTTAAAATTTACAGATAATTTTCAAAACAAACAGTTTACCTTTTTTAATGACAAATATTACGTATTCAAATTCTGAATTTAGCTAGATAACGGAACTTTGATAAAAGAAGGGTACAGTTTAAGTCCAGCATTATTCAAAAAGGTAATAAAGTTATGGAATACCAGTGTGAAAGTCATTTGCTACCCTCCGCAAAAATATTTTATAACTGGCGTTAGTGTACGCCTACTATGTGCCTACCTTTTTGTTTTCTTATCATCGAAGAGACGATAAATTTTTTCTAGGAAATACATTTTCACTTTGTTATTGAAAAATTGCTACCCTGTGCGGTCAAGTAGGAATTACTACACTATTTACATTACATAAAATGCCCGGAAACTAAAAAGCCAAGAACATGATAAGTAATATTTCAAATAAATATAAGAAAACACATCAAATCAATTTGACAACGTTCGTGATCGGCCATCTTGCAAATATAACACAAGTACGAGCACTCAGCTTACAAAATGAACGATTGATGTTAGCATAAAAAAAATGAAAGCTTAATTTAGTTTAGTCTTATTATACATGATAAGATTTTTAAAATGGAAAAAAATATACAAAACTGATCTTGGGACAGTTATTCGCCGTCAGGGGAACCTTAGAAACCCAATTTACAAAATCCCAAATCCCCAATCCCCCATCCCCTTCGCCTCATACAATCCCGGGATTTTGTAAATATGTTTTATAAGGTTCTCCGTGACGGTAAATAAAACATACGGTATTTATTAAAGATTTTTTATAACTCTTTTTCATTTTTTGTATACAATAGAGGCGGTAAGTTTTCAAAAAATCATCCTATATAGATAATTTTATGTTTGAGAAGTTAGCACAACGTTCATTTTAAAGTATGAAATTGTTAAATTTAAGTTAATTTAATTAAATCCATTGAAAACAGGTAGTTTTTATAACGTTGTAACATCAATTTACTGAGCAAGTTAAAATGTAAATTTTATTTTTTCAACTGTATCATTTGTATTTTTCCAATTTTTTTCTGATATTTATTGTTTAATTAGGGAAGAAGTGTTTAAATGGAATTAAAGACAAGTTTAGAAAAAGTTTAAGCAAACGGTACAATAGAATTCGAAGTAAATATCGTATAAGGCACTAGCGGACTCCACCCACAGCTCACCCGGTGAAGCAAATGCAACCAGATTATTGTGTATTCTGATGAAATTACGATTGATTACTAGAGAGGCACTTGGGTCGGGGAAGGGTGGTGTGTTTAGCGGTGACCTAGAGTGTTAGTGAGAATGACAGGTTTTTTTATAATGCAGAAATTAAGATTACGTTTTAGAGCTTTTTTGTGCGTACAGCTTTTTTTTCTCAGCCTCAATATGACGGGGAGTCGTATTGTAAATTATAGTAATAATAAAGGTTAAAAGAATTAGCGTGACTTACGCCTACTTCGAAATACAAACTTGACCTAAATAATATAAATCAATCTGTTACAAACTATGAAATAAGCAAAGAAATTTACTCAGAAATAGCATTAAGTAAACACCTGATTATATTGTGAAATTTTAAATGGATAAATAATTACAATTGTGTAAAATATGTATGTATATTCGTAAACCTTATTTTAAATTATTTGTAAATTTCAGTAATATTCCAACTATCTCGAGGCTTTAACTTTTTTAGAGGAAAATAATTCTATACACAAATCAGTCTACTGGAGAGGCAAGCAGGACGGTACCGACTCGAAGTACACTGAAACTTAGTTTCAATTAGGCCTAAGATAGAAACTTAACAAAAATGGTCGTTTTTAGTGAAGTAGAAATCCCACACTCCTAATGACGGCCGAAATTTTAGCAGGTTTTAAATTTTATAATTCAATTATTTATTCATAACATTGTCCGTAATGTTGTAGAGCATTAGAAAAAAAATAATAATAACAATTAGAAATAAATAAAATACGTCACCAATTGAAAATTTACATTTTCCAAATAAATTCGTTTTGTTAAATTAAAATCTCTTATAAACTTTTTACAGCAGGAAATTAAGCCGTTTAAATGTTATTTTATAACTTTTCTTTAATAAACAATTCTCTAAAAACTGTATTAGTTCAAACTGCAAAAGGATAATGTTCACTAAAGGTGACTTTAACGTTCGGATAGAAAACCAGGAAAATGGTTTTCATAAATGATTTGTGTGCATTAATCTTCGTTAACTAAAAATTATTGGAGTATAAATTTCGCGATATTTCAACAGTATCGATTACTTGTCCCGAGTGAAACAAAGATTAAAGGGTTTCTAGTACTTTCTGTAATTTTCAGTGCAAATCGTAAAACATATATTTTTCTAGTTTACATGTTAAAATATACACTACATTAAAAATATATAATTTATACACTACCGTCATAGTTCCGTAACGTGCGTAATACCTTGTGTCACAGCTCATAAGTTTGTGTGTTTCATCACACATTAGAGAACTCATTTATGCAGAATCCTTTGCACTATTTTATTCATTCCACCTCAGATTCGCACCACGCAAAAAAAGACCGATTTTTTGAAAAAACTTTTAGAGATCGCACAGTACTCTAGTCTTTACCACCTCAGGATTAGGTGGAAACAGTCGACTCACACAATAGACCCAAGTGTATTATGCCAGTTGACTATTTCCGCCTCACCCTGAGTCGTATAGACTATATAATTCTCTATATAATTCTATATAAGACTCACTCACTACTCGCTTGTACTCACTACTTGAAAAACACGCGGTTCCAGTGACTGATACTGTATTATTATCAATATCAATTAGTGTAGGAACTATTTATGTTCAAACTATAAATCACCAGAATTTTAATTAAACGTATTTACTTTATAATTAAAAAATGAAGTTAAAATAAAACAACTAAGGAGCGTTTAATAAATACTTATATTAAATCCTTTGATCGATCAAACTAAAATACTTTTAGTTTTACTGTAAATAATCCCCTAGCAACGGTTTATAGGCGACACTTAAACTTCTTTTGTACGTTTGAAACATATTAAGAATATTAGTACTGAAACTTAAGTACATTTAATGCTTTTATATTGTATGTACTTAATCCTCAATGTACTTTATTAGTACAGAATAAGTAGAGACTTGAAATAATTACTTTAATGGTGATCGAGTAAGTCGCTTGTTAAACATTTATGAGCTATTTATCTTGAAACTATTGGTCAGTCGAATTAAGTTTATTGCAATTCTCGTTATAGCATATGGCAGACTGCAACACTAACTTTGGGTTTTAAATTATAACTTATGGGTCAGCTATTCCAAATATCTTCTCTTTTACACTACTACCGTTTTGGCTATTGTTTCCCCATGGTCTAGTAAAGTTAGGTTTTGTAATACAATTCGTGAACTTTAAAACAATAACACACATTTACTTGAAAAACATTGTTCTCGTAATTTCCAGACTTCATTTCGTATATTATCCATTTCTATTCTCCCAATCAAATCATATTATACGAGGACAAAGTAACGAAACCGATTTAATGACTCAACTTTATTTATAAAAATGTTTCACAATTTCTAATCAAGTCTCCTTTAATACACTCCCCATTTGAACCTATACATCGCTGCAATCTTGATTTTCACTGTTTAAAGCTATAGAGAAAATACATTTCTGTCAGCTGTTTAAAAAATAACCAGTTTTCTTCCTTACAGCATCAACTGACTCAAACGCCAATTTAAAAGTCAAATGGAGCCAAATCGATAGAATTTTTGAGGAGGTCTAAGTGTAGTAATGTTCTTTTCAATAAAAAAGTAAATGTGTGAGGTCGTGGGACCCCGTCAGAAACGAAGTTCATTAAGCCTTTTCATCAATTCTTTTACCAGCCTTAACGGCATCATACCCACATAATTTTAATCTTTCAATAGCTGTTTACTATTATTTTGTTTTTATACAAATATTTACTGTTTCCATATGTTCAATGTTATTATACTGAAGGTGTAGAATAGAATTAATTATTATCAAAGCTAAGATGGTAAACACAGTTAAATGTCCATGCATTGTAAATACATTCAATAAACATAAAATGTTGGTTCGTCAATCTAGGCCTAACCCAAAATTGTTGTATGCATGTTGCCGTTAAGGTAAAATAAATAAAATATACACACAATAATTTTAGGTTAGGCCTAGACTGATGAAGCAACATTTTATGTTTATTTAATGTATTTCAGCGCTTGACGATAATATCTGAACTACGCCGGACGGAACCGATCGTCTCTTAATTTAAATTGATAAACCAAAACACCTGTTTCTTGAATGTTTTTACATTCATTGCCATAGCAACCAATTTGATAACGCTTGTTCGTTACTCGTATTTTATATTTGTCATTGCCATAGTAACCAATTAATAATACTTTTTTCGTTACGCATTACATTTTCTATTTGCTAACTCCTACCGCAACCCACGTTAAGGAACTTCGTTCCAAAAAAAACTTCTTCTCTGAAAGTGCTGTGTGAGCCGGAGCATTGTCCCGGTAAAGAGCGAAACCATTTATTCAAGCTGTAGCCGTTTCTTCTCTGACTCTTTGCCTGAGCTTTATACGAATTTCCTTATAACAATCCTAGTTAATGGGTACCTTCTGTAATGCATTCTTCCAAAATTCCACACACTTGAAATGGAAAAAGGCAATGAGCATGAATTTGAATGAGCTTTTTTCATTCTTGGTGATGACTGTACTGACTATCTTTGGTTTCAGGATCACAGGAAGATCCAGGTTTCGTTACAAGTGATTACTTTCGGAAACACGTTTGAACTGTGTAAAGTTACGCCAGAAAACAACAGTCCTTGCGACAATCTTTGAGAACCTCTGGGACCATACTTGCACCCACTATTGTCAAGTAAATTTTCCCTCGCTAAAAATTTTCCCCACAGAGTTTTTTTCAAATGTTCACAGATTTAGCTTCTATTATAACAATTAATCAGCTGTTTTTTTCGAAAAGCTGACTGTTTCTGCATTTTCTTGAAGAACAAGGTCGTCAACGACGTTTATCATTTTTTACATTTTCACGTACCTCGCTGAATCTTTTGTGCCATTCCAACACCCGCGCATGAGGCAGGCAGCCATTCCCATAAGCTGTGGTAAGCATTTGAGAATATTCTGTTAATATTCGTTAATAACTAAATGGTTGTTACAATTATTAAAAGTGGAAGTCACAGAGTATTGCTGCTTGTTGAGCGAGTTCAGGCACGTCCAAGGTTTACTTACAATCGGTTCCGACAGGTTTGTTTATGAAGTGGAATAATAGTCTCGTTATTTAATAGACATACCTTGTATATGTTTGTCCGAAATGTCCGTTACCTTTTGGAGTCCTAAATACAAAATCTGAGAAAGTGATTAGTAATTTTTATAGGAAGTCGAAATTAAACATTCAATGTACAGCTGAAATGAGATTGAATTTTATTACAAATAATTTAAAGATATGGTTCAGAATACATGGCCGGTTTTGTTGTTTTAAGTTAAGAAATGTGTTCTTAACTTTCCTCCTTATATATGTTATTATGACTACTGGTTTTACATCAATGTGGATGGCATATACAAATTTTAAAATATCTTCTTTTTTCTGCAGTCAGGCGCAATTAACTTTTGAAGTTTCTATTTATGCCCGAACCTGAATACTAAAAAAAATGGTAAGTTTGATAGCCGAGAGGCTAAATGCTATAGTTGCAACCTCGTAGATTTGAACTTGGTTACTGGTTATCATTCACCCGCGCTTTAAGGTGCTCCCCGTCTTCATTGGTCTAACTGGCATAAAGGAAAGACTTTAAGAATAAAAACAAAATAATAGTAATAATAATCATCATTAAGGAATGGTTATACAAAAACAAACATACATAAGATTTTGGCAATTTCGAAAATTTATAATAATTTGGAACGGGTCCTGTTGAGTTTACTAATAGAGTAGTTATATTTTTTTTTAAATTTTCCTCACAATAAGAGTAGTATCGAAAATTATTTCTGAAAAAATGTTTACATAATATTTACAACTTTTAAAATTTTTAGGAATTTGATATTAGGTTAATATTTGTACCATAAAACCCATATTTTCCGCTGTTTGAACTAATGTTTCTCGTTATCAAAAAACTTTCATATAAAATATTTTGGTTTGATGCATTTCAATGATAAAGCCTACCGCTCTCAGCAAGCACAATACAGAACGGTTTTACTGACTCTTGTCGTTTTTAATAAAAATGTACAGTTGTTGAGTTATTTTCGTTAAAATTGTTTAAATGGCCACCATTTTCAAATGATTTATTAAAAAAAGTTGATTATTTTTAACTCAACTAAATGTTTACACTGAAGAGTACCGCGGAAAGAAAATTTCAACTCAATGGTTTAAATATTGTTCCAGAGATATACATTACTTAAAGAGGATAGTTGTCAAAGAAGCGTTTCTGGGAAGCGTTATGTACATAGGAATTATTTTTTAAATGTTGACTCAAATAACCACCCGCTGAATCGTCTTTGCGCATTAGAAAAAGGAATAGCTCGTAAAATGATATAGTGTACATTAGTTTATAAAAGTACACTTAAGTGTTTTCCAATAATGTTGTTTAAGGGAAGGCGGAAGGCAAAACAACATTTGTTTGAGAATTTAAAAAAATATTTTTATACGAAAGAGAACATATTCAAACAAGTGTTCAGTAATGTAGATTTAAACGTTGGAGTAGACAAACAACGATTATCGAACATTTACAACTTTTGTGTCTATTCCGATTTTAAAATTTGCTACATTTTGTATGCTAGTGTTCCTTAAAATTTAAATTTTCTCGAATAAAAGGTCACACCACACAAATTCTGTTACATTTAATTCAGTAAAATCAAATCAAAACAATATAATTTAACAATATAATCTAAAAACATATCCAGTGTCCACATTGGTCGCTTCCAATGAAAAACCAATTTCAATACAATCTATCATTCATCTATTTCAGTATCTCGCACTTAGTTCAGTTAAAAAAAAAGAATAAAATAATGCAGTCCAATTTTCACGAAAAAGGTTTGGTTTATAAAAATACGCAAAGAATAAAAAACTCTTAGAATTTTTTATAAAATCAGAAAGGAAATACAAAATAGAGGATACCATTAGACATTTTTAAAGCCCCACATTATACAAAATATATAATACTGTAAAATTAGATCCCAAAATCTTTTTAATATTCGATAGAACTCGAGAAATACATTCGAGTCCAGACTTTTTATCCATCCTGTTTAATTTGAAATGGTAAGTAAAATTACGTAAAACTTGACACTGACGACCTATCTACTTGCTTCATTTTAAAGAATATTGAATCAAATTGGTGGAAAATGCATCAATATACAGTTTTAAAATAATGTTATTATTAGTCCGTTTTAAGTACATAGCTCTGATCATTTGTTTTCCGTATTAATAAAATAACGGTATTTTGGATATTTTACATTATTAACAGCTGTTTTCATACTTTGAAATATGTCTCTAATTTAAAAGTTAGTTTTATCTTTAGGAGTGGTCATGCTGGTCTTTTTGACCTTTATTATAAACTCTTGTTGTAAACGTAAAATTTTATTTACCACATTCATTATTTATCACCATAATATTGAGGTTATGGTTAGTAAATTTACTAACAATAAATTCAAAAACAATCTAATAATAATAAATGATGATGAAAAAATTCTAAATAAACAAGCTTTGTTTATTACTTTTTAAATAAATGTTTGGTGTTCATATTTTGAAAATGTATGTTATATTCAATATAATTTTATTATCAACATAGGATATTACTTATTTTAATGTTACAAAATAATGTTAAAAATCATCTATGTTTTTCATTCGTAAATGATAGCAAATGGACGACTAATTTATACTTTAAAACATACAATATCCATTATTTATAAACAGAGAACATATATATACAGATTAAGCAAAGGTATTCGTTTTGTTCTGAAGACGTATTATTAGCTTACAAACACAAAAACAATATCAAACGAAATAAATACACATTGTAACTAAATACTCTTTGATATTGGATATTCAATGAAATGTAGACATAAAGACCTAACCAACAGGAATATCACTTTGGCATTCGATTCGAAGAATTCAACAAAAGGTAACATTCGATAGCCTTGGTTAGAACAAAATCCAAACTTCATTTGTGAAAAATGTCAGTAGATTATAATGAAACCGAACTATTTATTCGTAATCTCTTTAGTTATGGAATGTCCTGTGGTAAAATGACACATACGATGAATTAAAACAAAAATTAATTTAGACTTTCTTTGAATTTATCCTTATATACTGAAGTAATGAAAACGATCATTATTGTAAACAGTATTGATTTAAATATGTTGGAGTTTTACATATTTTTGACGTCAAGCCGATTAATGTTTGTGTAGGATAAATAGAATTTGTGAAATTAATTAAGTTTAGCTTAATAATGATAGTTTTAACAATATGTTATGAAAGTCTAGCTGAACCTATAAGAGACGTCCTTCGCGGTTCCAAGTTAGACATACTTATTGCATTACAACACCTAAACAAGACATTAAACACGTATTAAAACATGTCTTACATTTTTACATTCATTTCAGTGTGAAATTTGCACATCAGGTTAGTGTTTTTCCACCTTTTTATAATTTATTTTAATGAGCTAAAAACTTTTGAAATATTAAGGGTTATATCACCAACAGTAAGGATTTTGGTAAAACAAAACTATTCAACAACTAAATACAATTTTAAAATGTATGTTACTTGATTTTATTTTGTAATTTTTGTTTAGTTTAGTTTTACTTTAGTTTTAGCTTTACTTGTCTTTTATTTTATATTAAAAGTGTATATTTATTATTAGTTATTTTTATGACTATGGTGCTATATTCCCTTTTAAGAATTGAAAAAGTTATTTCTACTTTAATTTACTTTGAGTCGTAGTCTTGTAAAAGGGCTGGTTTTTGTTAAATTTACTATATTTTATTTTCATATGGTACATTATAAATTGTTATTAATCAAATATTTTTAGTTCCCATTATAATTTGTTTTGACTTAGTTTTGTGTTACGTTTAGGATCATTGCAGTTGCCTACTGAAACTGGCTATAGAAACTTAACAATTTTGTTCATAAAAACGAAAACTGATGTTTGTTAAAGTTTGTACATCATTATTTAGGAGAGCTTACTAATAATGTTAATCTGTGTTCAGCGTGTAAACTGCAATTTTCTAAAATAAAATTCAAATATTTCATTTAAATTACAGATTTATTGAAATAATAACTATTTACCTAAAAGAAAAGTGAAAACTTCAAGGCAGTTGTTGTACTTTCGATCATCTGTTTTTGTTATATATATTCCATGTCAAGTCTGATTGATTAAAGCACTTTATGATATTTTATTTTTGGTATCCAAGTCACTTCATAATATATAATGAAATAAGACACAGGGAATTACTATAAGTATTTCAGCTGTTATTAATCCGTTGCGTGGCTTCGTTATGTATATACTGTTTACGACCGTCACATAATCTTCAAGAATTTGTCACTTTTTAGGTCGTGTGTGTTTTTTACGTGTATATGATAATCTAAAGGTAACACATAATTGAAGATGGAATTACGGTCTCGAAAAGAATCGTAAATAATAGTAAAAGCATAACGAAGTCACACGACAGATTAAATAACAGGTAAAAAAACTATTAGTAATTTCCTGCGTCTTATTTCGTTATATTTTAGTATTTTGTAAAACACTTAATATTCGTCTTACTTTAATAGACTCTCTTAGTAACCTAATTACATTCTGTAAACAAAGTATATTATAAATAATTGTAATTACATTTATCTTAATATTCGGATGAAACAGCAAATAACAAATAAATTTAATTAACAATTTTTAAATATTTAATAGACTCTCTTAATACAGTAATAACATTACATTCCGTAAACACATTAAATTACAAATAAGTGTAATTACATTTATGTTAATATTCCTATGACGTTAATATATACTATTTTATTAATCACATTACATAAGGTAAAAGGAGTATATTAGAAATAATATTTCGTTTTCGTCTCGCCTTAGTATCCTCCTCACGTATCAACTCCACAAGACCGGCGGAAGTCCATTTGGGTTTTTTCCTGGATGAGATCTGACAACGCTCAGGAAATAAGCAACTTCCGTTGCGGAAAACTCCGAGGAAATTTGAAAATGAATTCTTTTGTAGAAGCAATTGTTTGCTCAGATTGTGTTTATGTTTATTAACAAGGTAACCTAAACTTATTATATTTAATCCTAACACACTAAATGACGGGTTTTTTGTATACTGAACAATTTACGATAACCTTTTATAATACAACAGTTGGGTGAACGACGAATGCTCTTCAACTGGCCGCAGACAGAACAATTCCAAATATTCCAAATTCCAGTTTTCAACAGAACAGACTGTACGTTCGTTCCATTAGTAAATTAATGTGTTCGAATACTTTGATCTTCTAGTTCTAATTAATTTCAAAGTAGGTTAAAATGCAACACAGACCACAGATGTACTGTTTTGTGTCAGTACGGAATCAGAGTGAAACTATGTGCAACAGTATTGCATTAAATAAACAATAAACTGTGTCCAATTGGGAACAGTTTACATCCTGATTGGATGAAGCTTGTAAATTACTAACCAATGGGAATGTTTACGTAAGAATGGGATTTTTTAGCGTTTTGGAATATTACTAGACTTTTCTATTGCTAAGGGCTTTCAAAGTAGTTATTTTGATCTTTATTTTCCTGGAGTTTATTATTTATTATAGGTCAAAGGGTTGTAACAAAGTAATAAAGCAATTTGTTACGTCATTAATCGCTTGAGAATGGTCAGAACAAAAAAATGGTGTACGCCATTATATAAACCGGTTTACCGGTTGCGAAACCCAGATTTATTTTATTTTTACCATTATGCAAAAATAAAAACAAGATAAAATTTTTGGAAAATAGTACTATTTACAATGAATGATAGAGTAAAACTGTATCAATGAACTGTTGGTTTTTGGTGGTCAACCACAGAATTTGATAATGTTGTAGAAATGTTTCAATTTTATTTTAAAAATGTCTTTCTTACACATCGGTCGTGTGGTACGAGGCTTCAACGAAGAATTCAATAAAAAAGGTTCTACATAAAATATAAATATTTGTTCTAAATAATTTGTTATTCAATACATGTTTACTATAATTCTACAAATTTTCTTTCCGAAAAATTCATTAAAATTGTATCGAAAATGTTGCTTACAATAACTTTTTGCAACTATGTTATAAAGCGACAACAATTTTATTTAGACATTTTCACTATCTATGATGGACTATATCACTCGGCTGTTAGCTATACTAACCAATTAAAATAATTAAATTTTGTTAAAATGAAAACGGTTATGTATTAATTAAATAAATCTTAGAGTGAAGGGTAGGTAGAAAACGGTTAGCCGTTGTGCATTCTGCCTCGTGAACAGATATATGTCTTTAAGTTTGTAAAGTTCGTAACGACCGAGTGGTATTACTACTTGTGCTACTACCTTGTGTACTACTACATTCCCATCTTTTGCGCTGCTCACAGTTCACACGGAACTACATAAAAGGTCGATTTTAGGTTTCTTGACCTTGAAATGACAATTATTTTGTTGATATTTGACACCATTTAAAGCATACACAAATTAGTCAAACAGTAAGTAACCTAAACCAACATTTAACTATGGATTTCGGGAGGGGGGGGGGAAGCAAAGATTGTTATTCCGTCGGCTGTATCGTTTTAAAGGTTAAAAAAATAATTGATAAATCAAATTAATTGTTATTTATACTTCTTAAAATAGTTTAGAAAATACTACAAAACGCTATTACTGAAATACTGAAACAAAATTTGTTTTAAATAGTGCACAATAGTGCAAAATAAACACAAAACTTTAGAGGTGACAAAAGAACGACACAGGATCCAGCGTAATTTGAGCTTTTATAATAATTTTTAGATACTCAAGTATATTTAGAAATTAACACTTTCAAGATGAAAGCCAGTAAGGAACCCACGCGAATCAAAAGGCTTACATTTTACACAATTAAAAAAAATATTTTTTAAAAGCCTGGATAGTGTTTACAATTTTATTTTCCTACAGCATGTTTAAAATAATTCAAGATTAAATTGATAGAGTTCTCAAAAAGAGTTAAATCCATGTATAAATTAAGGTGTCATGGTTGTGTCTAGCCTAAGCTGCTTTCCTTCGTTATAATTTCATCAGCTATAATCCCAGTCCCGCTTAAGGGTTGCAAGCATGTGAAATACTACCCTACATCTAAATGTTTATGTTCAAGAGAAGTTGAAAAAAGTGTAAAATCCGCGGCGATGAGTGTGTTCGTGCGTTGCATGTATACCTTGAGATACAAAATAATGTGGGTGAGAAAATGTATCTTGTCTTAATAATCTAATAAAATTAAACGTAATACAATTAATAAAACATTTATTAATTTTTGTTTGTCTCAATTCTCAAACTATTTTGTAGGTTCAGTAACGAGGGTGATGTATATTCTCTTCATTTCCCAATTGGTCTATTTTGACTAATTAATTATTGCAACTTGTAATGGAATACTGGAAATTATTTTAGTTTTTTAAGTAATAAGAAAATTCTTGAAAAAACAATTGCATGCATTTCGGAATAATTTTCTTAACGTTAAATGTTATGTATTGAGATTTAATATTAAGTCATGGCAACCTACTGGGGTCATAGTGGTACAAACTAAATGTAAACATGATAAACCATTTTACATATCTAAACTTCAAAATATTATGTACCATTTATTTCTTTATTGTTGTATATCAACCCTTATAAGACATGTTTAAAAAAAGGTAATCATTTTCCCCCAATGCCGTAATTACATATCAGCTTGTTAGATATTCTGAGTTATTTATTTCTGGCATTTTCTTTTAGTGTTTTATGCTCAATTTTAAATTCATCACGATCTCTTGGGGTCTATTTAACACAATTATATAAATTTCTAGTCCAACCTTGTTGCGACCTTTACATCGATTTATCCGTCTACGTAAAGACAAAATACAATTCTGTACCGGTACATTTAAAATTAAGTATGAGATGAACCTAGTTTTATACAATTTATTTATTAACAGCCCACAAATATTTTATATTAATAAAACCATTGTTGCAAGTTTATATCGTGCTGGGTATAAAACATAACAATAGTTTGTTTTGTTCACTGTATTTCACTTGACAAATTGTACAAGTTTTTACAATAATGCAGCCTTGTCTTGTGTTATAGTTCCGTTATAGTTTAAGTTGTTGATGGATGGTGTATGTTTATTAACTGCATTCATATTCATCAAATTGTAAATATGATCAAGTGCTTGAAAACAACCAAGACGTCATTATCTTATAAAAGGGGAAGCCAAAGAGACAAGAAGGGGATGAAGAACAAGAGAAAGATTGATGGCTTTGTTAGGATCTCATCAAGAGAGACAAAAAAAAGATAAAAAGCAAGAAGTGTATTATTGTGTGGGATAACATCTCACTATCTGCTAATGGTGTCGTTTAAACACCCTAATATATCTGGTAGTAAATTTATCAGACATTAGATATGAACAATTATTTAAAATTGTATTGAAATACTATATCAGAAGTCGATTGAAAAAGTCATAACCTAGGATCGAGGATTGTACTATGTAAATTGAGTGTTGAATTTAGGTTGTGTTATTTTTATAAAATATTCACTTACATTAAGGAAGAAACGCCAAGTAATCCTGTTAATTTAATTTTAAGGTTTGAGGATACTTTCCCACATATTATTTAGTAGGCCTACTTTATGATACATTTCTTTTTGCTTTTAAATGGAGAGAAAATTAAGCAGCTTAAGAAACTTAATGGCTCTTTAAAAAGTGGGAGGAATTATCTAAAAATTAGCACCTAAAGGATAAGCCGAGTGCAACCTAAATAATCGAAACATTTTTGTTTTTAAATCATAAAATATAATCTATCCACGCCCTTTTATAACATACATATTGGACAATTCCTAAATATGATTATTTTGGCAGCTACTTTAAAATGATTGGAGATTTAGCTAAAATATCCTTATAAATAAAACTGAGAATCTGTGTGTGTGTGTGTGGGTCGCCGTACGGACAAATTATAGAGAGTTAAGTCATGATATTTTCAGGAAATGTTCCTTAGGTAATGTAGTTTTGCACCTATGTCTTAGTTTTTTGTATTTCCTCTAGGGCTTTGACCCACGGGCACCCAAAAAAATGCAATGTTAATCTTATGGAGTGAAAAAGACGTAAAAATCAAAACATTTGTCTGCTATTAAACTAACACAGCTGTGGTATATACTGTTTATTTTAATTCACTGCCATCTAAATTAGACATATGGGTTAAACTGCAATCCAAATATACCATATAAAATTTTATTCGTGGAATTTATAATATCTTTGCAACTATGCATTTTATAAGATGATATTATTGATTTTAATTTAAATAGCATTTTAATGTTTGTAATACATTTTCTGATTCATTATAATAAATAAGAAGGTTTTTAAGAAAATTGTATGAAAGGTGTAGTCAGCTGATTGTTCAGTATTTGTACAGTTATTGTTTACATATGTTTTTAGAAGGTTAGATTGGGGGTTGGCGTGCGGAGCACGCAGGGGTCTCCCCTAGTCTTAAATATAACATGATTAAGCTTTAGAGCCCTCTACTACCTCTTTAGTCCTACATTGACGTTTGAAACTATTTGAAGATAAGCTTTTTGAAATCACTAAAATTCAAATTTATTGGAAAAGTTCCGAGCGTGAAAATTGTTTCATAGAGTAGATTATATAACATTAGAAATGTCTGAAATAAAAAATAAAAAAATACCTCAACGATTGAAGAAAAAACTTTAAAATGTTTCAAAGATCTTTATTATAACAATTACCTATGTTTCAGTTAAAAATTTCTTTAAAATGACCCAGATTCTAAAAAAATATGTCTTTTGGAGAACAGGAGTTTGAAAAAATATGTTTTTAGATTGCTAACTAAATTTGATTACTATTGAAATGAAACACGTAACTAAGTAATAATAATATATATTTTAATCCTTCAAGGAAAGAAAACAAATCTAATATGCCTCCGTTGTCATTCTTTCTGAAGATAGAGGTAAAAACGTCGATCTTCTGAAGGTAACTAACTGGAGGTTACTGAAGAAAAATAACCTTACAAATAAAATGATGATGTCGGTAAACATTCTAACCGAATTAAATCCCAG
Organism: Philaenus spumarius; assembly: GCA_018207615.1. NCBI lineage: Eukaryota > Metazoa > Arthropoda > Insecta > Hemiptera > Aphrophoridae > Philaenus > Philaenus spumarius. The sequence continues at coordinate 1,345,444 of JAGFPH010000006.1, forward strand.
GAAAAAACAGCTTTCTCCAACTATACGATACGAAGTCATCCGATATAGGAAAGTAGTATCCGAGTCACGAGATCTATTATGATAAACTAATTTGCAGCGTTGGTAGAACACAATGGGTGTATCAATTTGTGTAAAATAAATTCCCTGCCCTAGAGGCAATCTAAACAATAAATGAACTTAATTTCTACGGCTTCTTGGCTGGACGAAGTCCAATACAAAGTGGGATCAGTTTACAGTTTTGATAAACTGATATCAGGTTTTTTTTTTAGCAGTTTAGATAATTATCATAGTTTGAATAGGGATTTAGTGCGTGGATTTTTTCGTATTGCATGAAACTATTTCGCTAAAAAATAAACAACTTAAGACTTACATAAATACAATATTCTCTGTCTGCCGGTTAGTCTGTCCTGAATTATAAATATGGACGTTCATTTTGTTAACTCAATAACAGATTATACAATTTTGATGAAATTTTTATTTTCTAACCATTGCCTTTTTGGAAAGATAATAATAATTAAGTGTAGCCTACATACATTGCTGATAATTTCAGCCAACCCAATTGTATTTCATATACTATTTATACAAAACTATCTTTCAAAATATAACATAATTTAAAATAATTTATCATGTGAACAATTAACGTAACTTAGTGAATTAAATTTTTATGATCTTTACTTTAATTAAAGTAACTCTAAATTTAGCTTAGGTATTAGTAGAATTGGTATTATTTTGTATGATTTACTCTTAGTTTACGTTGAATTAAATTTAACTACTAAAATCCCTTTTCTATGGATATTTCTGTTTTGTATACATTGGAGGCCAAATTATTTAATTCACTTTCTTGTTGTAATTAGAATTAAGAGAAATGTTGAAGCTTTATTGTTTTGTCACATACTCTTTCAAACTACGATTTATTTCAAAAGGAACTAAAGTAATTTTTTTCACATACATTTTGTTTTAATGATGTTTTCAGGTATTTATTTTCCTAATTTGTTTGTTTGACTAATACTAAAATGAAATTAATGTCACTATGATAACGTCCGTTTGTTTAATAGTACTAACATTTTTACAAAATTAGGATTCCATATAGAATATTTGAATGATTATTTTTAAGACGGGTGAAACCACGTTTGACTTTTATTTCTTCATTATTTTACAACTCACTAACCGTACTAAATATAAAGGATTATTACATTAAAAAAGTTAAATATTATAAAAACATATTTTGCCTTGTTAACCTTACCGTTTTTTTACTATGTGTGTAAACTTGAAATACGTTCTCTTACCTGCAACAAAAATAAAACAAATTATGAGTTCACATTGACATAAATATTTAACCTAAACATAATTAATTTTCTGATGTTTTATAGTACACTCAGCCTACATAAAACACTTGTATTTCAGATTGATAACAAATATCTGCTTTGTTCAAGCACGACAGCACAAATTGATCGGAAGCCAGCCTTACATATCTTAAGGTGTGCAATTCCACTCGAGTAAACATTGAAAGACGTTGCATACATACATCCAGCAGTAGACAAGATACATCAGCCTAAGGGGGTTTTACACGATACCTTTTTACAAGCGACTACTTACAAGCCTGCAACTTTCCTAGTGAAAACACCTACAGGCCTGGTAACGGGACAGTAAGTGGTATCAAGTTAAATGCCGCATAATATCCAAGGTCTGCTTGAAACATTAAAGGGACTGGTATTGATGTCCTGCTTTTCGGAGGTCATGCGACCACTAGTGATTTTCAATTACTTCATGTAAACACTTACTAGCCTCCTGTAGAAACTTGTTTTACTTTAGTTGCTTGCTTGCAGTGTGAAAGTGTTGTTCGAGATTGGTTGTTTGCAAGATTTGGGGTTAAAGTTATTATAATGTAGTATACAAGTGATTCGAGGAAGAAGTCTAATGTTCCGAAGTGAAGTTAGGAACAAATAATACGTTTTCCTTAAATGTTAAAAAAATAAGTTCTTGAAGTGTACGAACTAATCAAGTACGAGAAACCAAACATTTGAAGATTTGACTAAGCATTGGGAGAGTTTGAAGAGTATAATAGTATTCCTGGTAAAATAAAACCAGTCAGGAATACCTTCATGAATTTGATCTTGCCCTTACAGTTTTGGTCTTGCCAGAATGCAGTACTTCGTCGTTGTATTTATTTTGTAAATTAGAGTAAAATACAATTTTATTGTAACTATTCCTCGAACTTCCATTCGTAACTGCTTTTAATAACAAAGAATTTCCCACAGCTTACTCACGAATCACAGTTTGTGTTGGCTCATGATGGTATCTTCGTGCTATCTAATCTCTAGCCCACTGCATTATCTTCTTGTTTATAATTTATTTGAGTTCATCACTTTACACCACAATAACCTCCATCTCCTCACATACTTTTGACAATTCAGCGCTCATTTCAGACAGAATTCAGGTAGTAGGAGTCGCTTCTTCATTTCTAAGGAAATAACTTGTAAAACAATCCCACGCCAGTGAAGGCGAAAGAGGCCTGGACAACTGACATCTACAATTTGTAAGATCAAGCTACGTGTAAAACCCCCTTTATCTTATATTTAATTTTATCCGCATGTATACAATAATACATTTTGTAGAAAACTCCAAATGTGTATTCAGTAGATAACAAATATCAAATATTTTGAATGTTGACAAGTTATTCAACTCAAAATTACGTTTTTCTTTTTTCGCCCTAGAAGAAAAACTTTAAGAAATATTGATAATATACAACTGTTTACTGCAAACATACTATTTTAGTTCAGATAAACATGAAAAACTTGCAGCATAATTCCAAAACTTGAAAATTCGAAAAAGATTAGTAAGATAGTCCACGCCCTTAATATCAAATAATATAATCTTACATTTATCCGAAGGTTTTAAGGGGAATAGACAAAGCCAAGCGTACGTATTTGCACGGTAAAATCGCCCTTTGACTAGCAATCGACGTCCAAGAGCACCTACAAAACGTAAATCCCCTGAATGGTTGGTCACCATAATCAGTCAAGCACTCTAAATCGAATTACAGGAGCCGGTTGGACAAGGCCAATTTATAGTTTGGTTTTTGCACTGCACACTCGTAGTCAGTCTGTGAGTCACTGATTTTGGACGACAGTCACGAAGCGAAGATTACGAACTGTTCCGTGCGTTTCAATCAGACCGGTAAAGCTTCCAGGTTATAATGTATGTGTGAAATAATATATCATTTCCGGTAAATCAAACAAACTGGATTTTTAAAATTAATTTTCTATATATTTTATAATTCTTTTGTACAAACCACCATTTAATAAAGTTAATGATAAACACGTTTACAATTCGACTAAACACTTCACATTAAAAATAAAAAGAATCAGTGGCAAGGTGTTACATTAAAAAAGTAGATTTTAAAAACTAATCAGCCGTGATCTTGAATAATCAAATTTTTATTTCATAATCCACCATGATCGTAGATTAATTTTAAATCAGAATTTCAAAGCCAAGTTTCAACCAACGATTATAAATTATTAATCTGATCTGGATTAAGTTAATCTAGAGTTTAGTGCCTCATTAAAAGTTAGCGGAGTATACTGATTATTTACTCGTTGAAAAAGTTCATTAACTATAATAATTGCTACGTAATTTATTATCATTTAAGTTGCTGTATAAAATGATGGATTTTAAATCAGACGTGTAATAACTTCAAATGTATTATACATTGATAAAATGTTCAAACCTAACCGCAATCGAAGTTTTATCATCAACTATGTAACGTTGCGGAAGAACAGAAAAGTAGTAACATCGTATTTGCTTTGCTTGTCTGTACTTAGTCATTTACAAAAATCGTTTTTACCTTTCGAGTTTTGTATGGAATTTACGTAATTTCAATACTAATGGCCTAAATAGTAAAGGGGCAATTTGTTCGTGATTGAGACTAATATAATTATGGGTAGAAAATTTATTTTTAAACCATTTTTATTTCACAGGTATTTGATAAATCTAAGGAAGGAAGTGGGCACAGCAACTACGAATCTTTCCACACGCTATATTTATTACAATACGTTACAAATCTTAAGTATTCCTAAAGTAATTGTTTCTTTAATAAATATAAATAATTTTCCTCTTAATAAACATGATTGGGCTTTCTTAGATTGATAAAAGATATTGCTATATCTCAGATAAAATGAAATTAAATAGTTTAATAGACCGCGAAAGCTAGTAGTTAAAGTCGCTCGTAACATCTGATATAGTTGTCTAGTTTGAACATAGTTACTAGTGATCAGTTTACTTGTGCGTTTAGCTGCTTCCCCGTCTTCACTAACAAACTAGCATAAAGTAAAGATGTTAAATATTTTGTTTAAATAATTTCCACAATACTATACATAGATATAGTAATATTTAAAAAAAATATATGATAATATTCAAACGATATGGATAATAATCGTTTAAAAGGGTACACTATCGTAAATAGTTTTTCCTTAATAACGTAATACCTTCTCAATACATTTTGATTTCTACATCAAAATCTTGAGTCAGTAATACAATTTATTGAAGTAAGATTACAGTGAGAAACTTTGGATCTGAGACGCGATGAAAACGTCGCGTCCAAGATGAGCTGACATTCGGAGTTTTAGTAATTTATTTGCAATCATTGACACATTTTTACTTTAAAATAATTTTAGATTCATCTTGTCGATTAGGAAGGGTGCGACAAATTAGGGTGTGTATGATTTGTATTTAAAATACATAAACAATTAATTATTGTCGACAAAATATAAGTAGTCCGTGTTAGGCGTACCGCAATTACAATCGTGAAATCGTCAATCGTGTAAATTGAAATAAAATAACAGTTTTGTTTTAAATAAAGTGTTCGGTCAAAAGATAGAGTTTGGGTGAAAGTGAGTCTGGGATCGGAGGATATAAAAAACTGTTTTTTTTTTTATACAGAGTTTATAATTAATGACGACCTCCGTAGATAGAGTACGCCAGTGATAATTCTATTGGTAATCGTAAAGTAATTGTTTCAACCTCAGACAAATGTCACATTTGTAACCAAAATCGTTGACTAAGAATTTAAAAATCAATACTTATCGGCTCCGGTAATATATAATTTTGGGTTCCCGCTGCTATATTAGTAATGCAAAGTATGAATCGATCTCAATTGCACGTCTATTGCAAAATTCACGTCCGTACATGGTTCAGGATCGTCAATTGCAAGAGTTCTCGGTGCGCGCCTAATAAGTTCACGGATGTACTATTCGTTGTATTTGTATAATCGGCAGTTCAGTGTTATTCTTTTGGAATTGTGTGCTGCACCCATTTGTTCCAATTATTGTTACTTTTTACATTTGAAGAAGATTGTCATATTCTCTAATGTTTTAAAATTTACATATTTGTGACTTTTTTTAAGTAAATCACGCTTAGAGTCCACGATAAATTTAACACATACAATTTTCTTTAAAAGTCCTTTTAGATCACTCGGATAGGATAAATAGTTTCAGAAATGTGACCTCGTTTATGAACTCTTGAAGTATTCGGAAGTTCAATTTGCGCCTGACTAATTTGAAACAATCGGATGCCACGAATATTGTAATTAATACTGGTACAACTTTCCATACCTTTAAAAAAAAGATTTCCCGATGGCGCCTCTTTGTTTATATTTAGTTGAGTTATTGAAGTTTTAAATTACTTCCACAGAAACTGTCGGTCATTCGTTCGCGATTGTCTCCTAACAACTGACATCAATATTAAAAATGTTTTCATGTCAATAGAAAACATAATTTTCAGACAAAGCAATAAACTATTTTAAATCAAGTATGAAATTTTATGATTAGTGAAAACAAATAGTTGATTAATGTACTAAACATTACAATTTGATACGGGTAGTTATGGTAAACCGAATAATGTATGTTTTACATGCATTATTATATTTATTTTGTAAATTAAATAAACAATTTATTAACCTTTTAACTAACAAATTTAAAAAACTCTTAAACTCTATAAGATAATTTTAGTTCTCTTGGTTAAAGAAATTAATTTGAATTAGGGAATTAGTAAATATATTGTTTATCTACCAGAGAATGCATTGGTCAACTTCCGAAATTCAA
>JAGFPH010000006.1:1366663-1389554 GCA_018207615.1 Philaenus spumarius
CAACATTTTAATGAACTGTTGTTTGTACGGTCATATTTTTAAGGAACAGATTTTTGTCTGTCAGGATTAAGTTTTTAATAAACGTTTGTTTGTCTGTCACTGTAAAATTTTGAAAGCACGGTTGTTTGTTTGTCACAGTAATTTTTTTAAGGACCAGTTGCCTCTCTGTCACGGTCAAATTTTTAAGGAACGGATCAAACAAGAAACTGATACATGACAAGTTGTAAAATATGGTATAAAACACATTTTATTCGATTAATCGGAACTGAAACTTTATTTTACAAAATTATATGAGTTCCATTACAAAAGCAACAAAATTCTAAAAGTTTACAATATTAATAATCGTATATACTAAATAACGTGAGTCGTACTCATAAACGATTCTAGATATATTTCTGAGCTTTTATTTTCTTATGAGTCGTCTTCTTATAACCCACCCTCTTCAAAAGTAATTTTTTGATAAAAGATTACAAAGACAGAATTGAAATGAAGTTATTTTAATTAAGAAAAAATAACAGTAATATTTAGGTTGACTATTAAGTCATTTGGAACCATGAAATCTTTTAATTGCCATTTTCATTGATGATACTTTAATTCCTAAGATGGAACTGAGAGAGGTTTATATTTTAACGTTAAAACTCACTATCAAGAACGGAAACAATAAGGCTGACCCAAAGCAAAAAACTAAACGTTTTATTAACACAATATTTTTTTTCGCTTTAGAGTCCATTTCCTAGTATCAGATTTGGTATTACAGATGCCTGAATTTGGAGTTAAATACCTTTTGTACATTGTTAGTTACGGGACGCACAGAAGCCATTCCTTAATTACATAGTTTGGCTATATTTATTACCTTTTGATTATAATATAACGTTAATTTTCCTTTCCAAAGAAATTCTATATATCTGAACTGACTGTCCGATTATGTGGTCTTCTAATCTTCTAAGGATGGCCCATTCCAGAAAGTTTAAGGTCAATAGTGGTAATGGCGTCGTATAAGAAATTGTCGTTAAGCCTGTCTTTTCAGCGGTTCCAACCCTGCGTGTTAATTGGACAGTTTTGAGGAAAATAAACAACACAATAATCAAAGGAGAACTTAATGAGATATAACTAAATTAATATTTATAGTAAAAATATATTCGGAAAATTAACCCTTACGTTTACTCTTTCCTGCTCCGACACACACGATCATGTTTTACGTGGTTAATTTCTTCTCACACTCAAAAACCATTCCAAGATAAAATTCTTGAACCTATTAATTATCACATTCTGAAACCCTCCCTCAGACAAACCAAAGCAAATTCACTCTTATCACTTTTACACCCTAAGACGCAAACATTTTGACTGACGACCAAAAGATAAACCAAAAAGACATGATCTTAGGAATAGTTTACTTTAGTCGTGTGACTAACGGCTTCATAAAACCGTCGTAAATCCGCAGACAACTCATATGCTTGCTATCTAAATAAGAATAAAGAGTAACCCAGAACTAGAATACTAGGGCTGAGATGTCAAAAAACCTAATAACTAAATACAAACCGAACGAGATAAAATACTGCCACCAAACTCAGACATACACAAAGAATGACACCAAGACATATGACATTGAATGAACACAAAACATAACGCACGTTTTGGCCATGTAGGTTTAGGCCCAAAATATTTATAGGAAAATCATAATTTCAATTGGGAAGTGGAAAAACAATATATCGGGAAAAAACTTCCACAAATGAAAAATAATTGAAACCTCATTTATAAAATTAGCGGACAGCCAGATCAACTAAACTACATTAGAACTAAGACCATTGTGATTATCTCTAATTAAAAATCTCTAGCTAAAAATATAAAATAAAAATTCACCATATTAAATCAAGGGTGAAATTTTATCCGAGTGGGTTAAAACAAAAGTAAACGCGTCTTCTACTTGCTCAGAATAAAAGTTCTGTTATTTTTCTGAAATGGCTGCTTTGTTGTGTTTGTCGTCTGTCCTTCTTTGTGTGTGTCTGTTCCTGGTAACGGAGTTTTTTCCATACAGTTTATATTTAATTAATAATTCTTTTTTATCATACTGCATTATAAACTGATGTTTTTAATGCATTAAGAGTTATGTCCGTAAAGTGACTCTTTATTGTTATTTGTAGACTCAATAACCAGCAGACGTTTTTGGTAATCGGGCCTAAACGTTTTTTATTGCACTAGGACCAAAACGTATTGTACGTAAACAATTCATTTCTGTGCTTTAAAATTACAACAGCTGTAACTTAAAAAAATATCAGCTGTTTTCCAACTGATATCAGCACTGGCGAGCATAGGTTACAAAACGGTAACAATCTGTAGAAAAATGTATAATGTAATTTAATTAATTAAGAGTTCATGGGATTCTAGTGCAGAAAATTAAAAAGTATCGTTCATAACTTGTACGTAAAGTGCTTTTTGGTGCTTGATCGATTTTGTATGCGCTCGTGCGTTGTTTCGAACATAAAACCATGATCTCGCACCAAAAACATCCACTTTAAATGCAAGTCATAAAATATATTATTTGGACATTGCAGCTCTATTATTCTATTTCTGGGTTCTTGCTTCTTCTTATTTGTATTTATCGGTTAGATAGCAAACGTAGGATAGTGCTCCAGGTTTATGTTTTGTATATAGTTTTTATATGTCAGCTGTAGTTTTTCACTGAATAACGGGATTTAATTTATATTGTTGAAACGTCATGTTTTATTTTATTTATGCACTAAAAATTAAAAATACCCAAACAAATAATTTAACATTAGAAACTAACTTTAAAACCAGAACTTCAGTTAAGGTTTCTTCAAAATCTAATAAGTATTCTTTGAGTAATGAACAAACGTAAGACTTTCCTATTTTTAATGCAGTAGGGTTGTAAAGGATTAAAATAAAACAGAAAAGAACAGGGAAACGTGCTTAGGTTCAAAGTTAACTGTATTTACCGATTATAGATTGCACTAGTGTATCTACACTGTAAACCTTTAAGTCAGTTTATAAAACAGGCAATAAGGGAATCACTTTCCATTGAGAATGATAATTTCAGTAACTGAATCATTAATTGCAAAATCACGTCGTACTGAAGGAACTAATAGTCTACTGCAAAACTTGTATAATTCAATTAAAAAAGCTTAAGTTTGTTCAGTGTTTTAACTATCCTGCAGCTATCGTCGCGCTCATTATGAGCTTCAGTAACTGGATCATCTAATCGTAATACTCTTTCATTGTGAATACGAATGATTTAACAGTCGAGCAGATGAAGTGGACCGAATAAAAAGAGATTTGTTTTTATTAATCCAAATATTTATTGTAAAATTATTTTTTTCAATAAACAGTTTGAGCAGTTCCGTGTTAAATGGTTTTGATGATTCGGGGAAAATATTTTCAGTGGAAAGGAACTCTGTACACGGTGGTTTTAAATGTTTTGTAAAACAAGGTTACCATAGAAAGCAAAAAACCGGCCTACAAAAATATACTGTGGAAATAATACCTTGTTTGTTTGTACACTGTTTTACGATTTTCAAGAACCGATAGAGATTATTAAAAAATGTTTGAAAGTTTATACTATTAATTTCTGTATTACAAAAAATACATTAACGCCTATTTTGTCCAATCTATTTCTTAATAAAAATCTAAAGCTTTTTATACACATTAGGATCCAATATGGAAGCCATATTGTAATTAAATATCAGTAGTTTTAATTTGCACAATATTGTCAATTTGACCTTTGACCGCCGACCTACTTCTAAGCTATGTGCAATGTTTAGTGAAAGGGGAAATCGTTTTGTCACCGGTTTTTCTCCTTCTTTTCTCTTCTTAACTTTGAGTATATTGAAGTTAATTTTTAATGTTGACTCGCCTTGACCAGGTTATAACCTCGGGGTGGTTAACGGTTGTTTCTTTAAATACAAGTAACAGAATTTATTGTAAAGGAACAATAAATACATTCAATTAATTCAATCATATACTTACGTAAGTCTATTTTAAGATGAATTTTTAGCAAGAATGAAAAATCCCCAGCATGGAAAATTGCATCATATTTCTGGTAAAATTTAGAAATTACAAGGCTAAGTCGGACATAAAATATTATAATTTCTATATCCTACAAAATTTAAAAAAATGAGAAAATCTCAAAATGAAGTTCACGTTATTTAAAAATCTTGTACATTCAAATTGCAAAAAAATCATGTTTATAACAGACAATGTGATGACCTGCATCAGTCAGTTACTAATATATTCAACTCATTCAAACTAATAAACAAAATCTAGCAACTGAAAATTTTAAATCAATAGTTCGAAGATTATTTGTTTAAACATTTTATGTCTGTGATTATTTAATGATTTTAATTTTTTTTATAAATATAGTCATTAATGTAACAATTAATTTATTTTCTCTACGAGCTTAGAGTTAAAAAAAATGAACATGAGAAAACATAAACACTTTTCCCTTTATTTTGTTGCAATTTTAAATTTTGAAATGATTAGCGATAAGTCCAAAGTTTGTATAGAAAATTCCAGCGTCAGAAGACCTTTAATTTTTACATCCCACTCAAATTACATTGCCGTTAAAGATATGGGCAATTCCCAAATAAATTTAATTTGTTATGGCCCAATTGAACAATGTTTGAAAGGATTAGCAATGTGAAGTTCTGAAAAACGGTTTAGTGGTTGTAAATCAAATACAAAAACCGAAATGCTGTATGTTTAGAATACCCGTCTGTAAAAGGGACCGAGTATGTTAAACATGTTGTCTTCAAAACGTTTACTTTTAAAATAATATAAAACTCTCCCTATGTTTTCAATAAACCAACCTACTCTTCAAAATATAATATTTAAAACACTGGAGTTGGAAAAATATCCCTTTCTTTAGGCGCGAAGTTGTGTAGGTTCAGTTGAAACGAATTCCCTCCCTATAAGTATCACGCGTGTTTTACTTTACATCCGATATAATCTGAATACTATAATTAAATTTAACTAATGTTATATGTTTAAAACCAAATCAATGTCATATCACCAAACGGTAGTTAATTCAATTTAGTTAATAATTTTTATTGCAGAGTCAGCTATTTCTCTGAATATCTTTGTTGTACTGATGGATTCAGTCGGCTGTGAATATTTTAGTATTTCCTTCTCGTAGCAATTACAACTACAATATAATCACTGTAGGAATGTGTCCCTAGAGGAGATGAAAAGAGGGGCCCCACCTATTATTTGGCTTCAGTGGTACGTACATCCCTATTAAAACAAATATATACCTCTGTTCCTTCAATGTATATCCTACTTTCGTTTCCTTTATCAATCTAAAAAATAATATTTAAAAAATTTAAGAAAGGATCATATTATAAAAGAGGTGAAAAACTTGTAACAATAATTTGTTTTATTTATAAACTAGCTGATACCGGTGGTTTCGCTTTCAGATGTGATTAAATAAATAAAAGGACTATCGGGTAAATACTGTTATTGTACCTTACAATTACACGAAAAAAAAACCAGTTTTTAGGTCCGAGTTCCATGGCCCAAAATCGCACAGTGAGTTTTGCCCAAATAAATAGATCTATGTATCAATTTTAGGCCTACGTAAATTATTAGCTATGCAAAAATAAACTCTAAAATAGCTGTTTCCGCCAGTTTGTTATTCATAACTTTTGAACGAACAGTAAATTCAAACACAGATGATCTTGTCAAAGTGTTAAGGTTTTGATCAAAACCAGTTGTTTTATTTAAAATTAGGGTCTCGCCCATGCTCACCAACACAAATCCCCCCTGATACCACTACAAACCACAAAATCTCTAACTTTTTCATAATTTAGAATTTTTTTCAATTTTTAATAGGACTTTTTACGGAAATGATGATTGATTAGGACAAATGCACTTGGATCTATGTTGGGTGGGGGGGGGGGGGTAGCTGAAACCTGTACACAATGTAGGACATTGATTGAAATAAACACGCAATAAATGGACATATATGTTTTCACAAAATCCATAATTTTTACGTTTTCTTAATTTTTACATAAAATATTTTCTGAAATGTCCTCTACATGTTAATGAAAGTTTCTTCAATTTCGGTTCAGTCATTCTGGAGATTATACACGACAAACAAACAGAAATACAGACAAAAAATGTTTCAATATTTGTTTAGGTTTTTGGTAATTTGTAATTAACGATACCAGTTTAGAAGAAGCGTATTTTTTCAAAATCTTAGACAGACAATTAAATTTAAATTATATGTATAGACGGTCGCGTGTCACGTCCGTTCTCAAAAACCCTAAATTGGTCCATAATTTTTAATTTAGTTCAATTTTTAAATAGGAACCCTAAATATTTCCGGGTTAAGAAGTAGCCTAGTTTAATGTCTGAAAAGCCCTCTACATAAAAATGAAATTTTCGTCAAAATTATTTCAACCATTCCGGACATTAGCTCGCACAAAGAAACAGAAAGACAAACAGTCAGACAGGCAGAAAGACAGGCAGCCAGATGGACAAAAGATATTTAAAAAAAGCATGTTTAGGTTTTGGTAAAGTGTGAAAAACCATGTGAGCTTAGAAAAGTACTTATTTCGAAATCACAGACAGACGTTTAAATTTTATTTATACCTATGTATGTATAAATGTATAGGCCTAGATACAAAATTAAAGGTATATGTTCATCTGGTGTAAAACGTTATTTATACAGTTTTAATTGAAAAAACATTTACTAAATACTGAGGCAAGAAAGTAAATGTGACCATAAACCCAGACACATTAGTTTGAGGATACTGTACATGTGTGCATAGCCTCCCCCTAATATGTTTATTTCACTATTTCAAGTACTAAAATTAAATTATATGAAATAAGCCAATGTTATTTAGGAAAATTTAAATTATCCACCAATAAATTTTCTTTAAAAGTTTTCAGTAATTTCTGAAATTTACTTGATCGTCCGCAAAAACAAAGTAGTAGTATAGAAAAACACTACTCAGCAATCCAACATCCTAGTTGATTGAGCAAAACGGTCAAAAAAAGTTTTCTACTAACTACCTGACAGTATATTCCACCTTTCAACCACTTTTATTGATCAGTCAATTGAACAATTATTATCAGAACGTTCTATCGCCTAGAATGCACACGATGCAACGTGTTTTTTTATCTGGCCAATGGAACATTGCAACCCGAACATTCGTTAGCGGTTATATTTAACCAATCAGGAGGTAGGATTCGTTAAAAAGTAAAATATTTCCACTTTGATACGTCGATCAAGGCTGCATGTTGCACAGTTCATTATTGGTAGAAAATAAATTGAAAACCCAAAAAGATCAAGTCATAAATAAAAGTGTCACTTTACTGTTAAATATTTCGGATTTCTGCGTTTTGGGAAATTGAAACAAGTTTTTTAATTCAACAGTTTTTTAAGCAAACCTGCATCGTTCCTATCCAACAAATCTAGGTAAAATCTGATCTTTTCATAGCATATGAGTGAGAAGTAAGCAAATAACTCAATCTAGATTATCTTATAGTTTTTATTATTTGTATTTTGTTCCTTTCTCTATTATATACAAATCTATCATTATATAATATTCGCATTCCCTAATTCTAAGATATCAAGATCCAAGTCACCACTTCACCCATAACCCTATCTCAAAATAAGTGCCTCTGTCCTAATAAATCGTAAATTTGTTGAAAATATCAATGTTTGGTCGCCACGGTGGGTTGGTAAGTGAAGCGAGCAGGGTGAGCCTTCGACTATATTATTATTAGTATTATTCACTCTCCCTCTCTACCACCATCATTAGGATAAATAGTTCAGATTAGTTCACCATCGTTCAGATTAGGATAAATAGTGGTAATGAAAATATCGAAAAAACCACAACAGAAGGCGTTTATCTATTACGGAGTTGTTAGAAAAACTCTTTTAAACCTAGAACGAGTACATCAATAGTGTACATCTGAACAGCGATTCAATACGTCATTGAATTTATGGTTAAATTTGAGACCTATACTCAGAATTTGACCACATGAAGTATGAAAGGCCATTACTTATAATCATTTTATTCGTTAGGTTGTATTTTAATAATTTGGTAGTTCATTGTTTCTAACGGTTTAGCTAGACAACTAAGTATCTGATTTAAGTGAAACTTTCAAGGGTGTTTTAAGCTTTTGAGAATCGCATGAAGAGTGAAACTGATCTCAGAAATGAATATAAGTGGATCATATAGTAAATTGTAAAATACTAAATTGTGGATCATTATATATACTAAACATTTCAATTAGAAAATGTGTAAGTTTACACTAGCCTATCCATCTTTTACCCGATGACCTTTTTATGGAAATAGTATTGCCAATCCTTTGTCAACGTTAAGGGTCTGCTGCTGTAATAGCGGCCATCTTGGATTTTATCCCGTAAGAGAAATGATAAATTTAAAATAATATTTTTTTTTTGTCACAATCATCCGTTTTGCTTTTATTTATTTTTTAAATACCGTTAATTTGTTATTTAATTTACAGTTTTTAAGTGCCAAGTTTAAATTTTTTCCTCACACAATAAAAAATTTATAATAATAACTAAAAGTAAATTACAAATCCAGATTAGAAATTTTATAAATCATGTTTTGTTTTTTGTTTTTTTACCACGCAATTACAAAAGATAGATTTATAAAATGGTGTTAAATGAGTTATTGCCAAAGCGCTCAGTTGCAAGAAACTTTAGTGCTTTAGGGTGCAGCGCTGAAATCATTAGTTGGTTTAGCTTTCGCTGTATGAGAGCCTTAAACTGCGAATATAAACAGGAAACAGTTGAACACACTAACAACGAAAACTGCACAAAACCACCCCAAAAATAAGAAGAAGTGAAAAATATAATAAAGTAAAGCACATCACATCAAACAACTTGTGACGTAAGTGTTCGGCCGTCGTTTCATACTATGAATTGTTTGTAATTTGAATTTGTGACAACTTATCGTATCGAAAAGGAAAATACGATGTATCACAAGAAGGAGACGCGACCGAAGCGAAGTTAGTTCATGGGTAGGTTACAATTATATATCAATCAAATTTAAATTTAATCATAGTTTTAATATATTTGGGACAAATTAGCGTGTCGAAAAATGAATAAGCATACGCTGCGAGAAGGAGACGTGAGCGATGTCAGGTTTGTTATTTTAGTGGTAAGGTTCAATAATTATTAAACATTTAACTTTATAAATTTTGGGCACGAAATTGTTCAATTTAAGTTAGTATCGATTGTAAAGTTGTAGAACTCTGTAACATTGACTTACTAACAAACAAGATATAAAAATAAGTACACAACTGAACATTATGGTATAAAATTTATGTATTTTGCAGAATTTTGGCGAAAATGCCGAAATATGGCTTTGAGGCCAAATTGAAAATTTTCATAAACCACAGAATAGTAGATGGAATTCAGATGGTTATTTTTCTTTTAACAACTTATTTTTCCATTTTATTAATAAGTAGCCGATTCACTGAAATAGTATTAACAGAGAAGTTTATTTGAAATATTTCAGATAATCCATCTAATGACTAGGCTTCAAGGAATTAAGGATGAATCAAATAGAGCATTATGAACGGTATTTAAATAAATTATTATAATGAGTAGGGTAAGAAAAAATGAATATTAAATGAAAGGTATTAAATACAGAAGCATTGAAACATATTGATCGTGCTTAAATATTTAAATGCAATGAAATAAAATATTGAAAGATTAAATACAGAAGACATGCAAATGGTATTACATTTGCAAATATATAAATCCTCAAAGGAAAAGATCGATATCAGGAAATGTTTTGTGATGTTTGAAAGCGTCGAAGGAAATAGTTGGAATTATAAGTAGGAAGCTTCCTTTTGAAGTATTTGTGTAATATTCCATGGAAAGATTACGTGTATAATATACGAGATAGTGTAAATAATTCTGTAATGCTTAAAAAATACATCGTATGAAAATATAGGAGTTGGTACTGATGAAAGATGTTGTAACGACGGATGGAAAGTAAAGAGTTAAATACGCACACAATCGTGTTATGTTATACTATCTGGTACAACTATTCAACAATATTCAAACTATTTATAAAATTCTCCGTATACAAAATAGTACGGGAATTGCACACGGTTCTGTAACACCGATATTTTTCGAGCGATGAACGTACACCTTAACTTTTAATATGTGAGAACCCATTTTTAATTTGTTTGTAAGAGATGTTCCTTTTTATTGGTAATTTGATTTTGTTAGTTTGATTTTTAACAGTATAGTCACACTTTTTACCCGGGATTTCATTTAGGGCCTACTTCTATCTTATTTAAACAATTTACTTGGTAGTTTACATGTCGACAATAAATGTTGATCAAAATAAAGATGGCTGCAAAAATATGATTGATGCGTGATAAATTAAAGGCTTTGAGTAAGAAATATTGATATATACGGGCGTTTTTAAACTAAAAACTTATTTTATTTTTGTAAGTTCCTGTATCCTTCCTGTATGTTCCTGTATCCTATAAAGAAAAATTTAATTTTTAGAATTCATCGTTTGAATACAGATTAGTCAAAATAAATTTTCTCAGAAACAAATCAAAGTATCAAAATTTAACTATAAAGCATTGATTGTGTCATACTTGACTAAAATCAGTACAAATTTAAGGTTATGAGGTTATGTGCGACAATTTAGACAACTAACTCTCTTGCAGTTATCTCTAAATAAATCGTACTATATGCATGACTAGTTCAGTAACCAAGCGACTATATGTGGATATGTTTAAATTTTCGACTGCTAATAAATATATTACATATGTACTTTATATAATATTGCCATTGTTAACAATAAACAACAACCTACAGAAAGTGTAATTTTTCTAATACAATTAATTGGTAAGTCAGAGTCTGGGGATAATCCTCCAATCTGCATTATGCTGCTACTTACAGAGTCTGTTTGGAGAGACTGAATAATCCTCAATTTAAGTTGTAGCCAAGTCTTATCCCAAACTCGACTTCTAACTTCGTAAGTTAAGCGATTGCCCGCATTGGACCTTAAAACTTGAATGGAAGTTCCTTTTGTTGGTGGTGAACGCAAAATTACCTGTGGCTTATTGAATTTCGGAAGTTGTGCAATGAACATTTAGATTATCTATATAACCAATTCCTAGAGACATGTCCTGAATGTCATATTACAAAAGTATATACAAAACAGAAATGTTTAAAAAATACGTTGCATTGGCAAATTAGAAATGTATTTAGTAACACATAACCTTTAGTTATTGTTTTTTATAATTTTCCTTTTATTTTTATTAAATATACCATGTGTTTTACTTGAACAGCTGTTTTCATATTTCGACATTTTTAACTTTAGTTTCTAGGTTAGTGTTTCTTTTTCAATTTACTTACTTAAAAATTTTAAATGTAAATAATAATAATCCTAACACTGTTTATGTAGTAGGTCTGCTTCCAAATGCAAAATCTTAACCTTAAATTATTTTTAAAACTATAAAATCTTACAAATTAAAGGTTAAATATTAAAAATGTTCTTAAACTTAAAAAACTAATATTGTAATTCAAATCTCATCCTATTATACACCAGACGATTTTTCCTTGAATATGCGAAAAGACCAACTAGTTATACAAACGGTCATAATGGAATGTGCTATACAAGCGGCCAAACTATCTACTGTTGATTTTGGTATAAAGTTATGAACTATTGTGCAATTAAACAATATTTGTTATCCTAGATGGTGGTAAACAAAATTTTAAGTATGATAAAATTTGCTAATGATAAAGTATAAACTTCTTAGTTTACAAATCGATACAATAATAATTTAAGATATATCATAAGGAAATTAATATACAGTTTAGTTGAAGACGCTTATGATAAATTATAATTAATAATAACTTGAAATCTAAAGCTCCAAATATGAATTAATAATCGTTATATTTTACTAGTGCCATCAACCAACTTTGATTTGATTACTACATTGACTCATATTTTTAAATTGTTCGACATAGATATACAAAATAGACGATGGACTAGAAGAGCCACAATATGCCACCTATATACCCATTAAACCTCGATATTTACTTTGTAAGCCGTTATTAGCAAACAACAAACGATCGGAACACATTGAATGCAAAACAAATGTGTAGAAATTTATGTTTTCAGAACCGTTTATGCAACACACCAATACATTCACTGCTTAACAATTTCAAGTGCAAAGCAAAAATTCTATTTCTAATAATTTCTCATCGCATTTCTTTAATTACAGTGAATGCAAAATATATTACAGAAGATGTTTTAGGATCGCTAGTACCATAAAACCTCTATTATACAAGCTGTGATAGCTCTATTGGCAAGTTAGTAACTCTATATGCTACGGTCTGAGTTTAATTATTGAAGTTGTAAAATCACGAGGCAAGTAGTATTCCCTGAAATAAATTAGTAAAGGTCGATGTTTTTAGGACGACTAGACTCCACATTGTACTAAGGCTAATATCAACATTATCTTAGTATTCTTAATTCTCATAGAGAAATAATGTAAATTTTTTCAGCAAGATTACAAACCAAATTAGTTAAAGGTAATGTTTCAGGATCGCTAGTACATCACTGACCATCGTATGCTATTACTTTTATGATTAATTTCGAACCAAGAACTAAATAAATACTGAGTAATATTTCACTATCATCAAAAAGAGTAAACCCATATTTTAGAATGCACAACCATCTAAATTAGTACAGAATTATGTTTTCAGGACCGCTAGTACCACATGGACGTTATCTTCACCGCTTACTGATTGATTTTGTCCCTCCTAAATTATTAGTAGAGTAGTGTTCCAACAGTTTCTATTTGATTGAAGTACATTTTTTAACAAGGCATTACACTATTGGAATACTTAAAAATTTAAATCCAATTCTCCGAGTATTAGGGAAGTGTATACTCTAAAGGGACTACAACATCCGGAGCAGTAATAAACGTATCTATTTTGTAAACACACAGACTCCGACGTGAACTTATGAAATTAAACAATATATTTGAATTCCAAATTTATGGTTTAGGCACGTTGGTTATTTTACAGAACAATTTGTTTGTTGCATAGAAAGATTGAGTTGGTTTATTCTATTGCAATCCTTAGTTTGATATTGCGTCTTTATCCTCATCTCAAATTTAGATTTTAGTTAAAACAATATTTCTACATTAAACTATAATTTGTATGACTGAATACGATCCGCTGCCGCGACTACATCCACAAGAGATTACTCCAAATAATGAATTACTAAGCTATTATTATTTTCATGGTTACTTGTATCCGAGTCCCTTCAGATAGAAATAATATAAGATAATATTAATACTACATATTACCTGTGATTAATCCGTCTTGTGACTTTTTTGGTTGAGATTATTCTTACCACGCGTTTCGAGACCGTAATTCCATTGTCAAGTTACTCACTTCGTCAATTACACACTAAAACACTAACGTACACATATACACGTTAAACTTTTTGTGCTGGGCAATGCTGATCGGTGTGTATCATCACGTGGTCCTTACTGTACATTATCTGTGTGTAGCCAAAGAACCGGGTTTTTGTAAAAGACAAGGGCTGAGTCGTAAAGGTCGTTACTCTGAAATGACAACTGGTCATTCAATATGTAGTTATTTTATTATTATTATTATCTTATCTTATTTCTATTATTATTATTTTTCTGATAATTTATGACACAATAATTTATAAAGTAATCTATTTTGATTTAAAAATAAAACATAATAGTTAATGTAATACGTAATGAGAGGGCCCTGATATTCAGTCCGTCATGTGACTTCGTTACTTTTTAAAATAGACGTTGTCCTTACATGCAGGCTGCAATACATTGACAAGTGTTTAATGCAAACAGTACAATTCTTTATTTAATTTTCTTGGATTATTGATATCTTATTTCTTACGTTGTCCAGGTTAATTCTACAACATCTTTAGCTCTTATGGCACATAAAATACTGTTATTTATATGTACGACAGTCCATGTAGGCACAATGTTAATTTTTAATCACTTTTAATTCACTTGTTATAACAAAGTCACACGACTGACAAAGTTTCAGGTAAAATTTAATGATTATTGTTGTTTCCTGTACTTTTTTCATTCTATGAAGTGACTTGGATACCAAAATCATGAAAGTAAAAGTAATATTAAAGATGTAACATGCTTAAAGATTATTTCAATCAATATAAATAGTAATCGTATTTTTAAAACTTGTTTTCATGTTTTCCACAAACAAAAACAACTGATTGTGGCACTTTTGTAATCATGCTTACGAAAAGATACTATTTTGAAAACTAGAGACACGTGTCCAGCACGATGTGCAATTCACTTTATAATTATTATTTTGAATGGATATGTATTTATTTGTTTGTTTTCTCCTTATTTTACGAAATAAAAATATTTGTTCTTTTTTACAAACAAGTATTTAAAAAATTCTAAGCTACAAAAATATAAATGATACCCCAAGGTTATAAACCTGTTAGGGTCGTTATGATAATAGTTATAACCTAATCTAATAATACTAAATATACAAATTAAACATAAAATACATGTAATAAAATAACATTAAATATTATTTATTCTAACTATTAAAATAGAGCCAGATAAATCTTTTATAAATGATTGATAAAATAAGTCTTTGTTAGGAGTGGACTAAAATAGAGCAGAGTGATGTAATTGTTATATATATATATATATATATATATATATTACAACGGACAAAACTCGTTGTAGGTCTTGAGTTTAAATTTGCAGTTAATTTTGTAAATTTGAATAATATGGACTTGCAGGGAGTTAAAGCCAAATGTAGGTCACGAGATCAGCATGTATACGCGGGCGGTCTGTTATCGGGTAGAATTAAACTCTTGGACCCTGCCTGTCTGAAAAGGATTGGGAACTTGTAAAAATTACTTAAAAGATTCCTACGGGAAGCCAAAATCCAAGATTTGAATAAAAAATAAAAATCTTCGGGAAATGCATTACGCTAACGGCGGGTGTATTTACTGCAAGATTAGATATTAAAAAATCATAAAGTTACGTAAGATACGAGCTTTCAAAGAATGAGAAAATTTTCAAAATTCCTCTAATTTAAAAAAGAAAAGGTTTTTTAGGCTTTTCTTAAAAAGGCCTAAAATAAAGGTGAAATAAGTTTTAGCGAAATTTTGTCATATACAAGAGTTAATGGTAATTCATAAAGTTTAAAGGATAAAAAAGTGGGTTAAAAATAAAGTTTTTTAAATTCTAACTAAAACAAGTTTTAGTGTTGATAAACGTAATTTATAATGTAAAAGAAAAACTAGAAAATTTATAAAAGGAAAAAGGTGATAGAATTTGCACCTTTACAGCTAATGGAAAATTTAAACTCAAACTTTTAACAATTCAAAATAGTAAGTAGTAGGTAAATGAAGTAGCTATGTAAAAATAATCCAGTATTTGAAATATGTTTCGGGAGTAAAGTAAAACCCTAGTTTTTGAAAAATCGTTGAAGTCCCTAACCTCACAGCAAGACAACCAGAAGCAGAAATGAGATGAAAATCCGGCTAGTGAATGAAAACCAACGGACAGGAAAAGTGGAAAAAGAAAAACCGAAAGAAGTGTAAATTTAAGACTTTTCCGGGAAAAATCGCCGCGGAAAAACGCGCGCGGGTCGTGTACGCGAACCAGGAGTCGTACGAACGTCACTCGAGTTCGTGTGGAAAGGTAACAACGAGCTGAGGAAAATGAGGTCAGTTTCAGGAAAATCGGATAAACCCGGGAAGAGTTACATGGAAAAAGGATTTCCATAGCACGAAACTGAGGGAAGCCAGATAAGAACGCAAGACAGTAGAGGGGAGGTCCAAAGACGAGACTGATGGAAGGAGAACAGGGTGACCAGCTTACGAAAAGGGGCGTACTCAAAGAAACAATAGAAACTTAATTAAAACAAAGGCTAAATCATGTTACAAAATTATGAAAAAATTATAATAAAATTCAGGATGAAAAGTTACGTAGACTAGAAGTTTGAAATTGGCGAAAAAATGGATTTTAAAGCATTAGGGAAATACAGTGGTAGAAAGCTTAGGTTGGCAATGAAATAGTGCCGAAAAACCTTATATAAACGATTGCTCGGGGAAACTCGGGGGGATTATTATTTTTTCGATGTAACATAACGCATCGAGGCTTATTAATTTTTTCGATGTAATATCACGCATCGCGCATAGCCTCTTATTATTTTTTCGATGTAATATAACGCATCGAGAGCAGATACTTGTTTTTTATAAAATACTTTAGCGTGCTAGAAGCTGAGTATTTTCTTCGTTAAACTTTAAATTTTTACAACAAGTAAGAAGATACGGCATTGCGGTTATCATCTGGGATGCAGCAATAGACACCGCATTAACTCTACAAGGACTTCAGTGGCAACTTAGTCTATACAAATTGGCCTAACTTGGGATTTTCTGGAAGAAAAACATAGCCTACAGGACAGCTGATACATGGAGTGATTCGTATAGCTTCCAGACAGGACTCCAGGACACCACCAGGCGGCCACTAGGACATGCAACTGTAGCTACGAGGGAATAGACGAACCGGGATAGCAGACACGGCATCACCACATCCATCTTTAAGAAGCCATCCATCATACATCCAGACAACCCTACAGGACTCCACCTTCACCCACAAGACAACTCTATCAGCACGCAGAACATCTGTAGCTTGTCGTCACTAGACAGCGTTCGCGGATTTAACCACCAACGTCGCGACGCCTGGACAAGTGTGAAAAGGTCGGTAGAAGCGTAAAATACGTTAGTCCCCATTAAATTGCCTGAAGTAAATTCAAATAAATTTATTTTAAATACTGGGTTACTTAGGATGTTAGATTAAGAAATATTTGTAATTAATTAAAGAAGTAAATTCATTAAATCGTAAAATTCAAATTTTCATTAAAGTATAAATTACATTAAATTGAGTAATAAAATATCAAAATAAACTATAATAAATTAAGAGATTAGTTCTGCCTTATAGTTTTAAAAAAGTTATTATTTTATTTGAGAAGAAAGTTATTGTTTGGTTTTATTTGAAAAATATTAAATACAAGAATTTTGTTTTATGTTTAAAATTAGAAAAAGGAAGTTATTAAAATTTTATTTTGTTTTATAAAAGGTTATTATTTACAAAAACACCTAGTATTCAAATATCCCAATAGTTTATGAATTTTAGATTAAGAATTGATAAAGTGAAATTTCATAAAATAATTGCAAGCACAAATAAGCAATTTACAAGGTTAGTTCCAGTGTACTCACTCTTCAGAGGTTTACAGAAAGTAAAATTAGTAACTTGTGTTCTTACTGAGCTAAAATTAAAAATAAATTACTGGAAGTATAAAGTAAAGTTTTTTGTCAGAATAGTCAGTGAACTGAATATTCGACACATAGTTATTTCACCTAGGCCAAACAAAGTGAGATTGCCTATAAGACTTCCAGTAGGTGGAAATAACTTATTCTTCAACGAACAATTTCGTAAAAAGAAGATTCGTTGTAATATATATATATATATATATATATATATATAAACAAATATAATATCAAACAAAGGTGAGTAATCTGAAATATATTCGTAAGTCTGTACTTATTCTTCTTTTTATTGTACGTATAAATGTCTAGACACATTTTAACCTCAAAGAGCACACAACGTACTTTGGACGTATGTTATCCAACACTCGGTTCATCTTCATTGAAACCACACTTGTCCCTTGACTTGGTTTCCACGGTGCAATTCTCTCAGAGTGTTGGACAACATACGTCATTGTTACTGTGCGTCCTTGTTGAGGTTTAGTGTGTCTAGACCTTAAAAATGTTCAACAATATTTCAAATTATCTGGGAGGCGGGAATAACCAAATACCAGTAGGCCTAATATAAATTTGTTACATTATAATTTGCTTTTAATGCTAATTATTACAGAATAGTTGCTATTTATTTTAAATAATAATTATTCACTAAGCTGAAATCTTATTTACTTCCTATCAGTTGATTTTTACTTTACTTTTTGAGGTTAGGTACTTAACCTTATTACAATCAGCTGTGTTTTTATATCACCACTGATGTCTAAAGTTGTTATTGAAAACTTCTCATTTTCACCCACTAAACTTGTAAGGATAAAAATAAAAGGGACTATTTTTTTTAACAATACAGAAAGGGTATTGACATTGAAAAAAGTAGTTTTTGACTAGTTCTATTCCAAAATTTGACAGCTTCAAGCTGCCGCAGTAAATATAGTTTATTAATGTAACGTAGTTTAACTTAATATGAACATTGCAGCTGTACATTAATTAATAAATAACATCAACAAGCATTACTAAAACAAAAGACAATATATTTAGTTTTTCAGCTGATTAGCAAAATTTAAGGTACAAATATTAAAGAACAACTAAAACGAGGCTTAATAAACTAGTTTTTGTTAAGAAATATGATCACATTCTAGGGTTGATTGTTTATTTTCGTTTAAATTATTCTATTCTAGACGGGATACGTCTTTTATATCTATGTGTGTTCCTTCTGCAAATTTACTTTGTGAACATGTATTAAACCTCAAAATTCGTCAACCAAAGTTCAAATAGTAGAAATGGGTTTCCGTTTTAATCATACTCATTAAGCAAACAAAAGTAGCAATTCAACCACAGTAGACTGTAATATTCATCATAGTTAGTATACTAACTAAATATACCCAATGTTATCATTGCCAATATTGGTTTGCAAAGGTACTTTATCAATAGATAGTGGATTATGTAACTCTACCAAAACGGCGGAGCTTTACCCTTCATATTTTTACAAAGAACATTTTATTTTCTTACCTTAATCTGTTGAATGAAAAGTGAAAAATGTCTTACCTGCAACAAGAAAAAAACTGAAATTTATCACCAGTATAACAATAAACCAAACAGATTTAGATAAATAAACAGAAAATTTAGAAAAAAATTATTAACAATACACTCAAACTAGGAATTTATCTGATTTAAGGGGCGTGTTCTCCCATTTACTCCCTTTTTATGAGTTGGCTGCACAATTAAGTCCACGAAAACTATTTTCATAAATTACTTCTTAGCTACATTTGACTCAGAAAGTTACAACTTCATAACGGACTGCTTTCTACTATCTTATATTTTACCTATTTGTACACAATATTAATATAAAAAAATATGTCGCCTTTTAGATAAATTATTGGAAAATATAGATAAATAAGGTTTTGTTTTATAAAAAAAGTTATAATTGTAAACAAAATTTTACAGTTTTAGACAATAAAAGTAATTACAACGAATATTTAAAGCGAGAAAATATTGTATTTTTAGGTCAAATGGAAACTACGAAAAAGATGTAGATAATTAGTTGAATTTACTTTTTTATCTGTAATTATTTCTTGAATGTTTGTTTGGGCAGGATGAAATAAATACCTGAGAATAAATTGGTGCTGCCTTGGTTGCTTCCGTAAGCTCTTTGTGTGGCACTCTCATAATACACTCTTGTTTCAATCATATTTTGTTTAAAGTTTTAATGTTTTTTAAACATTGTATTGCTTTTATCCAGGTTAATGGAAGTTAGTAAATATATACATACGATTCAAAACACGTCAAACAAACAGCATTAAAGAAATTTAATAAATAATATACAACTTACAGCACCGACTTTTTAGATATTCACATGGGCCATTTGAATAATTTTTATTTGCATATTCAATTATTTTATTAGATTTTGGTTGATTTATTCGAATAAGTTATAGAAATTTGTTTGACTAAGTGTTTAGTAATTCTTTTACTATTGCAACTGTATAGATAAAGATTTACACTAAATTAACATGCACTCTCTATTAAATGTATTTATAGACGTTCTGTTCTCGAACAAAAATGAGTCCATCTCTTTTGTATGACCTTCTCTGCGAATTTTTGTAAGTGTTTGATTATTCTGTTTTATATTAATAAAGGAAACGAAAGTAAGGAGTACTGCCAAGTAACAGAGGTATATAAGTTTGTACAAGTTTGTAAGAGGTAAGAGGTACCGCTGAACACAAAACAAAACCAATGGATGGGGCTCCTCTTTTCATCTCCACTTGGAACACATTCCTACAGTGAGGGTACTGTACATTTTGTTTTTACCAAACCGATTCTTTCGATTAAAAAATATATGAATTTTATGCTAGAAAAATGGTAATAAATCGAGCAATCCATTTTGATATAACAGATTCAAATGTATTTTCAGTCAGCAATCTTATGGAGATATGTGGCTAGTGTAAGTCCTCGTTAGACTGAAGTAAGATTACGATCCTGGTTTTACGATCTTGGTTGGAACGTGGCTATGATCACATTATATTAGATTCCAATAAATGTACAAGGAAGTCATTGACATAATCTGCAGTTTAGAAAATACAGATTTAAATGAATGCTTACTACTTAAGCCATATATAATTCTAATTGCTTGTTCTGCTATAAAAGTGTTTCTTAAAAGCCCCAGAGTTGCCCCACTTCAAGAGATTATGATGTAAACCATAGCAGATTATCAATAATACATACTGTATTGATTTTTTGGTTTTACCATGTAAAATTGATGTTAAGGTTATTCTTCAAAATTATTGGGGCTTCCACCAGATTCGACTCACAAATCACATTTTGCTTGGCAAGTGGGCTAACTTCAAATGAAACTGTGTTGAAATAATCACAGAGCTTAAGTAAAGTCATTATTTGTTATAATTTTAAAACTTTCAAATATTTCTTCAGTAAATAGTTCAATATGATGCAAATTCTAAAACAATTACAAGTTGAAATTTGAGTTGGCCATTCTCAATTAAGACATAAATTAACGGAACAAATTTATAATATTAATTCCATAATAGTTAGCAAAAAATAAAACAATTATTCTAAAGATCAACAACATTAATTTTATCTTGAATCGACTCGTTTCTAGTAGTGATATGTAAATGAATGCTTTAAAACATTACCACATTTGTAATTTTACTCATTATTAATATCATTGAAATCTATAAAACAAAATGAATTTTAATTGAATAGTAACGCTTTAAACTGGATTAAAATATAAATTACCTTCTGGTTTCTCAGCTAGATTATTTACAGAATGTACCTAATGATATCCGAACCGATTCTAATTGCTTTTGAGGTGCTTTGATTAAACCCTCTATCAGGTAGTTCTTATTGAAAAGGTCCCTACTCCAAACATTTTTCTTAACCCTCCAAATAACACTTATACAGAAATTATTATAATATAAACTAGAATATGATTTTGATTGATAATTCTACTAACCCTCGAGATCTGTTTTACATTAATGAGTGGTTTAAAGCTACTTACATAATTTTCCTTTTATTTATTCGTCTCACACTTACACTGTACGTCTTTAACAATGGTTTATTTATTGAAATTTTCACTACACTTTACTCATAATTAAATGGTGGTTATGTTGATGAATCTGTAGGACGGCGAATTTCCACTTATGTACTTCTTAGAAAGAGATATTTTTCCATGTGATCCCCATGAAGGTTTCTTTTAGACAGACTCTGTCACAGCTATCTGGCTTGTTCGAATTGAATCGATTTTTACTGAGATGTATTTATGTAATTGTTTTATTTAATAATTTTCTTAGTAAGTTCTTATTGGTTGCTGGTGTGTACCAATATCTCAGAGCTAACACAACTTTTGAGTTTCCTTATCAGATAAACAAATGGTATCATAATCTCCGAATACCATTGGTGGAAACTTAATTTTTATTCTTTATTTTAATAGCACGATTTTAGAACAAACTACAGCGTGTATTAAAGTAGATTTCAAAGAAAGGTCCCGTTGCAATCGCTACCATAGTGCGACTTCTGGAAAGTTCTAATCTTTCGTTGCATGGTCTCTGGGACTCCAAAATCAACGAAATCTCAAAGAAAATATTTTGTATATATTATATAACCGTATTTATATGAAAGTAGATCTATCTTAAAACAATAAAACAATCTTTATAAAATAAACAAAGAAATAACTACTATCTATGTAAATAAAAAAAAAAAAAACCAAACAAACTTTTGTCCGCCTTACCCTTTTATTTAATTGAAGAATGACTGTTTACCCAACACAATAAAATCTATATATAGACTTAAACCCAGCCGCCTTTTGTCACAGTAGCTGACAAAACAAGCTTAACCCATTGTTAAATTTAGCTATAAAAGATAACTGATGTTTACTGTCCCATTACAAACAGGCTTTCAAGATCACTTATCTATCAATACAGAATTGGATTGACTTTCCGATAGAATGTCTACAAATGTGTTTTTGAAAAGAAAAAAAAAGTACGTAAGTCACATCTTTTGGAACTGATATGCAACTTTAGCAAAACCTATATCGTTAATGGACTCCGTAGCCTACTGTACTAAAGAAAAGCCCGTGAAAAAAAATATTCTTCCCAGTTTTTTTTTTAGCAACAACAAATGTACTATATATAAGCTGAAAACGTATGTTTCTTACAATTTAACTGCAAAAAATATTATCAGATTTTTATCACACCTTACCTACTTTAATTGAATAGGTTTCGTATTTTTTTTAATTGAACAAGGTTTTGTTAAACATCACTGTTTGGGTTATGGTGTTTGACCCATTTACACAAACCTAACTTAACTTAACACAAACTCAAACCTAAGTTACTCTAAACACAAATCTCACCTAACCAAACACAAACCTAACCTAATAAAAAACCTAACCTAAACATGAACTTAACTTAACTTTATATAATATAAATGCAAACTTAACTTAACATAAATTCAAACCTAAGCTACTCTTAACACATATCTAACCTAACTAAACACAAACCTAAATAACATAAACCAAAACCTAACCTAAACACAGACTTAACATAACTTTA
>JAGFPH010000006.1:1400778-1435490 GCA_018207615.1 Philaenus spumarius
AAGGGGTAATTTATTAGCAGATATTTGCTTCTTATTGATATGAGAGAGGATGGTCGTATCCGGGATGGTATTACTGCAGACGGGTGGACTGGATATTGCATATGAAGATTATGAAGAGTCGTTTAGAGAGGTGTTAAAAAAATGAATACGAAGCTGGAATCCTCGAACTTTGTCCAGTTATTGGTGTAAAGTCGTTGAACTACGAATAGGTTCAGGAAACTGCCACCAAAGTTAAAGTAATTTACCAAAAATTATTATTCTCTTTCACAGAACGTATAGTAACAAATTGCACATTTAAAAGAAACTATTTACTTATGCACAGGGTTTGTGCGCAATTTATTTGCTAATTAATCTTTCAAACCCAAGTTGTGGATAAAGACGTTATTGTTTTAGTATTTGGTAGTATGTTCAAAATCAATTAATTTTAACTTTGAATGTCGGTGAATGGTTTATTAGACAGTTTTAAGGTTTACCACTGAGATTTAGAGAAACAATTTCATAAATTTGTTGTCTTGGTTACAAAAGGAATTTCGACTTTGAGACTACCGTGACCGAAAACCGTTTGTTTAAAACCTCGTAGAAAAATTAGATTGATTTAAAACAAGAAATGATAAAATCAGTAATGATTTATTAAATGATGGTTACCGGAAGTTGATTATTGACAATGTCTTTTAAAGAGCTAGGTGACACAAAACTATGGAAAACCCATTAGTACAGTACAAGTACAGATAACCTTTTGACAGAAATATATACGAATTAATAACATGAACATGGAAGGAGTTGAATCTTTAAATGATCTTCATACAACCAAACTTTCAGTTGACCAATGGCAAGAGAGCTTAATAACGTCCGATGACTTCTAAGAACTTAATATTTCACAGTTAAAAGCGAAGTGTAACGTTTTTTCACGAAACGTTTTGTTTTATATAAAAAATATTGTTTACAGAACTTAGTGTTTTGTTTATGTTTTGTGTGTAGGCCTACGTGTTTTACAGTTATCGTATGACGACAAAAATATTCTTTCGAATAGAAATTATGTTAAGTTTTACAACTTTACATTAACCAATCAAGGTGGGTGTAATTCATTGTTAATTTTTTAACAAAAACCCTACCTATAATGTATTTACAGATTAAAAAGGGAATATTTTTGAATGTTTGTTACATTCAACTAAGTTTACTTGTAAATCCATTCGTATTTACAATGAAAGAGGATTAATAAAAATAAATCTGTATTTGGTCCATTTCATCTGTTCGATTGTTAAACCATTCGTATTCACAGTGAAAGAGTATTACGAGTAGATGACCCAGTTATTGAAGCTGGCCTCCTTCTACTCTCAATGAGTGGGACGACAGCTGCAGGAGAGTTAGAAAGGGTGAACAAACTTAAGCTTTTTTAATTGAGTTATACAAGTTTTACTGTAAACTATTAGTTCCTTCTTTACGATATAATTTTTGAATTAATAATTCAGTTTCCTAAATTGTCGTTCTGAATTAAAAAAGATTTTCATATTACCTTCTTTGTATAAAAAAATACTAGATTCTGAAGTCCAGAAATATCCAATAAAGGCTCTTTTTTATACTGCTCAAAACTTTCGGTTTACAGTTGACTTTAATAAAATTGGTGAGAGTACAGTAAAGCTGGATTTACACATGTAGTACTGTGCGCCTACTGTACCGCTACTGTGTCGTAACTGTCTTGGACCGTTTCGATTTACACATATGGTACTGTGCTCATACCGAACTGTTGTCGACCGTAGTACTTTTCCGTTCGTTGACGGGAAACGTAGTGTCTATCATCGAGCAATACGAAGAGAACGTAATTGTTGCCTGCTGAATTACCTAATTGTTGCCTGTTATATGAAGTACCTAATTCACTGCCGATCTCTGTCCATAAATTAATTGTCTTTTATAAGTTATTGTCATAGTCTCTATGATTTAAGAGAGCGCGATGTTCACGAACAAGTAAAATTAATTTCTCTTCGTTCATTTCAAATTTAGCAGGCTGTCACAAATAAATAAACAAATAACGCACAAAATTAAATTTATAAAGTAATTAAAGTAATAAAGCACAAACATTAAATGAAATGTTGATTTGTAACTGAATATCCCCACCCCCGTCTCTAATCTGCTTCTTAGAACGGTCTACGGCAGTCTATGGCAGTTTACAGCAGTCTCGGTCGGTCTAGACTAGTCTAGACTGTGGGGTACAGTGCGCCGACCGTGTCGGACTGTCGTCTGTCATGAAGGAATAATCGTTTTAGAAGCAGTCGAAGGGAGTACAGTCTGAGCTCGGTACGCGCACAGTCCTACATGTGTAAATTGAAAACAGTATGTCTATGTAATTCTAATGGGTTCGACCATTTTTAATTTGAAACAATCACGACACGGTAGCGGTACAGTACGCGCACGGTATGCGCACAGTACTACACGTGTAAATCCAGCTTGAGTGACCTTATTATGGCCGTACGGAGAGAAGAGGAGTTACGGACAATTCTGGACATAGGCGTAACCAGGACGACCAT
Organism: Philaenus spumarius; assembly: GCA_018207615.1. Taxonomy (NCBI): domain Eukaryota; kingdom Metazoa; phylum Arthropoda; class Insecta; order Hemiptera; family Aphrophoridae; genus Philaenus; species Philaenus spumarius. The sequence goes on from JAGFPH010000006.1 coordinate 1,403,301, forward strand.
ATGGGGGGGTTACAACAACCGGGGGGGGGGGGTTTCTTTTAACACTAGAACCGGCAGAATCACTCCCTGCTACGACAACACATTTGTAACGCGTGATTGTATCGAATATTTGACCCACTAAAAATCTTCCAATCTAAACAAAACTAACACCATAGGAAAGGTAACATTTCAAACTTTAATTTTTGTATCTACAATTTCTTTCTAAAGCGTATATTTACATAAGTAATAATCGTTTTAGTTTTGGGTTTTCTAAAAGCAAACGTCTCGCGAATGAAATACGCCGAAATGACCGTTAATTTCCAGTTTCTATGTCCCTTCCTACATCCCGCCCAGTATTTTTTCTGAGTTATATCATTGAAGGAAGTGTTGTTTCTTCAATAGTTATATCTATATACTGATGGATGCATTACAATTTCCCCTATGTAAAACTGCCATCCAGTCAATAATTGGACAAACAGTTCTAAAGTTGTGGGGCGTTTTATAGACCCTTGCAATTGGTCAGTTTTCCAACCAATAAACAGCCTTACTAATTATACATAATATCTGTATGATAGAAGTATATTTTTAGACATATTTTGATATGTATGTGTAGAGAATGCTTCAAGCTAACATTTTCTGCGAACCAAATATGTTTTGCTCGAAAGGTTTGTTGTCTATGAGCGTGAGAATGAGGGCGTTTTGACCAAGGCTGTAATTTCAAATTAAAGGTTATTCCCCATGCAGCTTCATATCCGACCGTTGTATACCAAGCATGAGTGGGATGTTTCTATATTTCTCCTCGCTTTTGTTATTCAAATAATTTTAAGTCAAACACTTTTATGAAAAGATAATTTAAAATATACAGTTCAATTCTTTGATTTATTCTCTAAACTTTGTTATAATAATATTAAATTTTTGGGCAAAGTGTATATTCCTAAATTACGTTTCAAACTAGGCATATTTTTGATAGCAGTCTTGTAGTAAGGAACATAAAAACTGGTGTTTTTAAAATAAAAGATTTTGAATTTATAAATATTTTTATAGAGTTCTATTTAGAACTAAATTACGAAACTTTTTTACATTAATGGAAAAAATTTAAAAAAAATGTTTACTACTTTTTATGTAGACCTAAATTTGAAGTTCACCTTTCGTAACTGAACATTTTTTGTTTCTTGAGCTAATAACTTTGTAAATTTTACATCTATCAACTGTTTATAAGCATATTTAAATTTTTTGAACCTTTCTCTACAAACAATCTATGGAACACTTTTGTATTATGGTTCATTTACTATTTTCGGCGAATTTTTGAAAAAATGCTTGCAAACGACAAACAAATAATTTTTGTTAACATTGCTGGTTCTAGGATTAAATTAAAATGCAAAATAACACGTTTTAGGCTTTAAAACGTACTTTAAAACGATATAGGTACGTATAATTGTCCACTTCTAATTGTGATTCAGGCCTACTTTAGAATTATTTAGAATAGCAACCATGACTCATCCCCCGCCAAATATTTCCGTGCGCTGCCTCTAACCTCATAGGCTTGGAACACACGGCTTTTTTTTTGCCGACTGCGGATTAGTTACCGTCTCCGCTCATAAAAAGCCTCATTGGGATTAATTAAACTGAAGTGTCCAGTTCATTAATCACGAAGTGTGTTATGTAATATATTATTTCTTTTAATGTTTTATTAATATGAACAGAGAGCAACTCTCACTTTATTGTTATTCCATTACCGATTGAAAAAGAAGCAAAAAAATATACTTATTTTTGTTCGCCCAATCAATAAATAAAAGAAGAGAAGATTTTGGAACATTCTACACTGTGTTTCCTGATTTGAGGAACTAGAAGAAACATTTTAAAATTATTTAAGAATTTCGGTTTCTTCATTTGGTGAACTGCACACGCGGCTGAAGGACAGTATTCTACGACGAAAAAAATACTAAAATAAGGAAAATTGTTGTGCATTTGGTCACATTCGCCACTGTTTTGGCGGAGATGATGGAAAATCCATCGATTGTAATGGCAGCGAGCGGCTGCACATCTACCGTCAGCGGCAAATAAACAGATCGTTTATTTTTCCGACGAATGTGTATGCTCCAATACTCTTTTTCGCGCCACTGTTGATATGACGGCGACGGCAATTATAATCTGTGGCGGAAAACACCCTGTGCTGCCTTTAGAACACTATACTTTGATACACTTAGGCCTACACTGCATCTATAAAAAATAAAGTGTCAGTGCCCAATTCATACGAAGATAATGTCAGCAATATATTGATAATTTATTGTAGCTTAACATGTGCATAGGTGTAGAAAACATGTTAGGTATTTTAATATAAACAAAGTCCGAAATATTTTTTCAATGGGGGGTTATAAACCCCAAAACACCCCCTGGTTACGCCTATGATTCTGGACAGAAAACGTAAGTATCAGGGTCTGTTAATGACCCACTTACTGTTCCCATACTCAGTGCACAATTAAATAAATGAGTGAACGAGACGACTTTTTTAATTTTTAAGGGGAGTATGACGTGCCATTTAACGCAATGTTAGAAATTTGCAATATTTAGGTACATTTTTCAGAAAAAAAATTGGAGATATCATGTTCATACTTTCAGGTTTGATTAAATAAGTATTCCTATGTATTGTATACCTCTTAGTTTGCAATAATATTAAACGAAAAAGATTTTAGGATTTTTTAAACGTACTAATAAAACAGAACTTATATATATATTTTTTAAAGTTAATTTACCTTGAAATGACATAAACTGTGGTACCTACCTATTTGTACTGTTCAAGTTTTATCTTAAACATGAACAAAGTAGAAATTCGGTAAACGAGATTTAAAGTTTATTAGGCACTGAACTTCCTGTTTTCAGCTGTTGTAAAAATAAGAATGTAAAAAGTGCTGCCAACATTGAAATATATAATAGCATAAGACAATATAGATTTGTTTACCATATTATATGAAATCTTACATATTATTTAGCAACTCTTCGTGACCTACTTATAGGACATGGGAGTGCAAGCGTTTTTTATAAAAAATAATTTTGCAATCAAAGTAACCTCAAATACCTATTAAAATGTTCAAACAATATGTAGAATAATTTAGAAAAAAAATCTATTTTTTTAGAAAAGTCATGACATACTCCCCTTAAGTTGACTAGTAGCGCCACAGCCACGAGATTATTGAAACGTATATAGTAATCTCGATTTTGGGATTCTATTTATAAAATAATCAGTAAAATATCATTAAATTATTAAGAAGCCTTTTTATGTTTTATCGTGTCATAAAATTTGAATATTGTTTGAAATCCCCCAAAAAATGCATAAAACAAAATTATGTTTACTTAAACCTTTTATTAAAAGGAGTTGCCGTCGATTTCTTCCGATTATAAGACATAAGACAAAAGCCCTTAGCGTTTAAGAACAATTTAAGTCGTTTCCAAATGTTTTAAGTTGAAAACCCGTATCGGAACAGATGTTGTTTTCCGAATTGGTTAATTATTTATCAGCTATTCATTTCATTCAGTTAATATTGTCTGCGGGCAAATTCACGGTTACCTGCTAATATCATACATGCGGAATCAAATCTTCCAATGCAACATAAATTAGCACCGTTTAGGCATATGATAAATAGACTACAGGCAACACCACTCAAAAAATTTGAATATAAAAAAGAATTAAACATTATAATGCAAATAGCAATAAAAAAATGGATATTCATCGAAAACAATAGACAAACTTGTAAAAAATATAAAATCAAAAAAGGAAAAAATAGGCCTACAGAGAATAATAATAAAAAAGAAAAATGGACATCAATAACATACACGGGTAAAGAAATATATAAATTTAAAAGATTTTTTAAACGATATGGAGTAAATATAGCAATGAAAACGAATAATACAATAAAATACAAATTAAATAATAATATAGAAAAAAGAGACAAATACAACCAAAGTGGAGTATACCTATTAGAATGCGTCAAATTGGACGGAAATTAAAAACTAGATATAAAGAACTTATAAGATCATTTAAATATAATAAAAAACATTAAAATTTTGCGAATCATTTAATTAACGAGGACCACAAACCAAGTGATATGCAAACATCTATGAAATTAATCCACCAAATAAATAAAGAAACAAGGCTTTATATAATAGAAAACATGGAAATATTTAAATTAAAGTTAAAAGACAAATAAACGGTATCAGGAAACTGACACATACTTTCTCCCTCATTATAGGAACTTAATTTTATATTTTTAAGAGTAATTTTCCCATAAAAATCAATAAAATAACGGAAAACCAACTTTTCTCAAAAACGGCTCGAACGATTTTGATTAAAATTTTACAGTTTATATTACTTTAGGTCCCTAATAAACTGTAAAATTTTAATAAAAATCGTTAGAGCCGTTTTTGAGAAAAGTTGATTTTTCCGTTATTTTAAGGGTTTTTATGGGAAAATTACCCTTAAAAATAAAAAATTCACAAAAACGAAAAAAACACCTGGAGATACCGTGGATTAGTACCTCCATACCAAATTTCATCAAAATCGGACGACTGGTTTAGGCTCTAGGTCTGATAACATCCACACAGACACATAGACACACAGACACACAGACACACAGACACACAGACACACAGACACACATACAGACACACACACAGACATCACTCCGAAAACCACTTTTTTAGGTTCAGGGGGACATAAAACGGATATTTCCACCAAAAACTCAAACTCGAAAATTTTGACGAATACAATACTTTCTCCATATACTATGGTATAGGGGGAGAAAGTAAAAAATAATAAATGAGCAAATTAACAAACAATCTAACATTATGTTTGAAAATATAAAATTACAATAAAAATAGAAAAGTCTAGAAATATAGGACGTAGGCCAATGATCTAAAATGAATAGTTGTTTACTTGTTTACAAACAATAGAGAACAGGCAGTAAACATGTTGAAAGGGGGGTGGGGGAGGAGAACCAGTATAAATAGGAGACAATGGTAGAGCATTGATAGTAGCAAACAAAGCTTCTGAAGATGGGGTCTACCTGAAACGCGTCAGGCAAAAAAAAGACAAAGCTAAGAAAGGCGGATAAGCAAGAAGACAAATGTAAATTAATGTTTAAAAGTGTGTTTATATATATATTTTTTTTATATAAAATATCTATCTTTGGAAAACAAGAAGGTAAATGTAAAATATACTTGTTGTGTAGGCTATGTGTCGCATAAGGAAAATAAGCATGTATTGTAACTATGATTATGTTATATTTATTTAGTTGTAATTAGGCCTATTATTAGTTGGTTCTGTGGCACTATAAAGAACAAGTTTAGTTTAAGATATAAAAATCAATATAAATTAAAGACCTAAGTCCGGGCTATTTGTTATTTGTTGTTTGTATTTGTTGTTGTAAATATGGTATGTTTGTTTTTTCGATGATCTGTATTGAATAAGTAACCATTAGGCTATTAAGGTGTTGTGTGTTATTCAAAATGATTGTAAAGTATAGTTTTGTTTTTTAAAGGCCACATCAGCTTTTCTGGGGCCTTGTAGCAAGCATGTTAAAATACTAGGCAAATAAATAAATAAATAAAACTATAAACTACTTATCCCATTTAGGTGAATCTTTTAAAGATGTGTTAAGCATTTTCGTCTGAGTGACCCGAGATGTTGGATCTGATCTCGTACTTGCGAAATATTAAAATGTTACCGAAATAAATACATATGTTCTAAAAAAGGTCAATATACAGTTCAGTAGCAGAGATTAAATATAGAAGGCTTGACTCTAACCTTTGCCGTGTACGGCTACGTAAACAAGGAAGCACCATCAATCAACGGTTGACGTGCAAGAGGACTGTAACTATTTTGTCTCGACTATAGCTTAGGAAAAAAGTTTCTCTAACTCCAAAACATATTTCAGTTTATAAAATGAATTTCAACCTTAGAATTTGGTTTTAAGTTATTATTCGGTCATTTTACTTAATTTATGTGTAATATTCAATACATAGTGTTTAGGAATATCAATCAACTCCCGTAAGATTCTAAACTACAGGAACATAAGCCTGGATTTCTAAACCTACGTAAATAACCTATAATAATTATTAACAAAATAACAACTATACAAATTTCCTTAAACAACTATTGTAGAGCATCCCAGAACTGAGACGGAGTACATAGTCAAAATAACATAAAAACACTTTAAATATATATAAAAAAATGCACACAAGTGAACCCAAAAACGTTTTGACAGAACAAGGTTAGATCATAGAAAGGCGTATGGGAATTATAATGTTTCATATTTTTGAATTACTACATAGTTTGCCTCGCTATCTGCCAGATACGTTTGCAGTATTATTTCTAAATATTAAAAGCATAGATAGGTAATTGTTCTTGGTTCAAAAAGCCTTGAGGTTTTGGTTTTGTAATTATATTCAGGTCCATGTTTAATGAAAGGGAGTGTTTAGTTTTAAATGTTTATAGCAAATTGACGATTTTAATATTTTATTTCTTGAAATTTGTCAGTTTATTTAATATATTTCCTGTATTGTTTATATTATTATTATTTTAATATTGTTGTTGATTAATTTGTTGTTTGTATATAATTTTTATTATTTTCTTTTACATTGTTTAATTTGTAAATCTTTTTGTAAATTATATCAATATTATTTTACTTTATCTATATTATACTTTAGTATTATTGCCTTGTAATCAACTTTCATCCTATTACTTTAAATGAGCAATTCTTGTATCTATCTGTATATCTTTGTATCCGACGCGGATCTCAAAAACGGCTCTAACGAATTTTTGTATTTAGGTGTAGTTTTGATTTTTTTAAACACTAATATAGTTGTATTTCGTGTAAAAACGCAATTTTTTGAGAAAATCTAATTTAAAAGTTGAACAAATTTAACATAGGGTCTTATGGGTTGCCATGTTGGTTACAAAATAACAAGGAAATATAGTAAATAAAGCGATCAAAACAGCTGTTTATAAACAAGCCAATTTATACTGTTTTATCAGCTGTTCATTGAATAGTTTTAATTACAGTTAAAAAAACAAGCTAATTTATACTGTTTTAGCACGTTGGAATTAGAATAAATTGGGCCTGATTTAACAATTTATTTTGTAAAAAAAAAAGGTAAACCTGGCAAAGATGGATAAATTCGAATAGTCAATTTTTTAATATAGGCCTGGCTCATTTCTGAAACATAGTATTGAGGTTATGTTAATCCTGCAACAATTTTCACTATATTTAGGCCTGGTTTCAAAACTTTAGGTGACAGAAAAAAATAGTATAACTAGGATTAAAATAATAATGAAAGCCTCTCACGTTTCTAAATCATGTATTTGAGGTTATAATTAATCTTGTAATTACTGTTAATATATTTAAGCCTGGTTTCATATAACTTTACAAACCTATGTAAAAACGAGCAAAAGATTAACTAGATTCTTTAGTGAATTTTCCAACTGCGAGCGAAACGAAGCAGCCATCTGAGGCCGAAGGCCGAGGCGGGGTTGAGACGCGAAGCGTCCAGGGGCAGAGCCCCTAGTAAATAAATTATAAGCCCAAGTGGAGCAAGAAAAGAGAACGTTGCTATCCCTTAATTTTTTAGACTACAACTCCGAGTCCTTGATGTTAGAGAAATCAGAAACTGTCTCAGAGTTCAACCTTGCAGAAGTCTTTTAGTACTTCCCGAATCATAGTTCCTTCTCTCTAGTCTCATGTTTTGACTGGTTGACTCTCTAAGTACGGTATTCCTTCAAACAGATCTTGTCGTGGTCCTGCTGATGTTCCTCCAGCACAAGCCCTTCGCATACAATAAATACCTCGACAAAATATAAGGTTTTTCTACATGTTCCATATATTATTTTAATCTATTGTTTGTGTTCAGAGTAAAAAAAATTCGCTTCTAAAAAATAAAATAAAATGTATTTATTTATTTTAAACTGCCAAAATGCATGTTTTACTCGAACTGAAGTAGCTCCGAGTGATAAACTCCGACGTCACAGTACTTAATATTTACAAATATTATTCTCCAAGTGATGTCGCTTAGGGCTGTAACCTAATCATGGGCATGCATTATAGTGTTGTTTTACACCATTTGTGAAGAAAATCTTCCATCGAATAGTTAAAATATTATATTTCTGAAACTATATTAATTTCAGCGTTGTTTTATATATTTAGACTAGCTGGCACTATCCGGATAGACAAATCAAAGTTATATGTATATTAAAAAAAATAAATAAAATACATCAATAAATATATTATACTGTGTATTTCTTATGGGGATTTTTAGTAACTTTGACCTCCCAAAATATTTGACCCCCCCCCCCCTAAAATTTCGAATTTTTATAAAACCTCTCTTGGCGAGCACCTATGGCCCTAGAGGAAGCTACATACCAAATTTAATTCCAATCCGTTCGGTGGTTTTTGAGATTTCGTGATGAGTGTGTCAGTGAGTGAGTGGTCTTTGGATTTTATGTGTATACAGTAGATGTATTGACTAAGATTAAAACTTTAAGTAACAGAATTAATTTTTAACGACTAAAGATATTTTTATCTGATGACTCTAGTGTTAAAACTAATTTATTTATATATTTAATTTAAATTTAAAGATCTATTGAGGATAAGAGACTAGATGACGTCGCCATTTTACGTGTTTCCATTGCCACGTTGCATACAGAGGTAGGTAAATTAATTTAGGTTTATTTAAAGCATGTCTTTGCAAAATATTATGATAATAGTAAAAAAATGAGAAACTGACGCATGACGTGGCTTCCACGAGGACAAACTGAAATTACGAAACTATAAAGGTATTTTCCACTTCGAAGCTCGAAAAATGTAATACAATAATAAAAATAATTCTCCCAATGGAATAAAAAAATTAGTCTCAAACATTCTAATCGTAAATATGGAATATGAGTTTGTAGAGAATTACGTGTGTAATCGATCCAAAACTCTCAATTTTACATGATAAATCATTTTTAACACTTTGTGTTTAATATGTGTGAGAATGCTTTTAAAACGTTGTTTTAAAATACATTTTCTGTGACGCGTCTGCGTTATAAAGCGAAATTCAAATTCACAGAATTGGTCACTATTTAATTTGTGCATCACTTCCATCTACTTTCTGATTCTGTTTGTAACGAACTGGAAGTAAATGCACTGAAGAAATAATTATGCCAAACCCTTTGTTCACGATTATGTCTGTATTCTCACTTTGAAACTAAAACATTGTCCTCCTGGTTAAGCTGTTACGGACCATCAGTCATATATAGGCGAATATATAATGGTTCCAGTAACTCAGCAACTATAAAATCTGTACACTTATTAGATACATTATCAAATATAATACATTCATATTACATATCACGAAATGTTATTGAACAGACAGATTGTGAGTTTGAGTGAATTAAATGTGTGTGTGGATTTAAATATACAAAATGATGGAGAAGTTCCGCAAAACCTTTACAATTTTCAACCTGTTTCACGTATTAACTCTAAACTTTCAGGGAGTTGTATTGGGCAAATTATGCACCTTTTAGGGGTATGAATAAATTTTACAATTATTCGGTTAAGAGGGAGGGGGGTTTGCAAGTCAAAAATTGTAAATAGTAACCCTTATTGTGTGATACCTCATTTAAAAGCCCTCGTTGAGACGAGAAAATCTGTGTAAAGCAAACCCCTCTCCGATACTCCTATCCAAAATAGCGAAGCCAAAAAGTTCAGATTGTCCCATTTTTCTATGTACAGTATTCTCTACATACAATTAGATGTGTATTCATTTTAAGATACAGATACATTAATTTTTTTAAATTAAATTTTATTAAATTTTCAACGAGGTCTTCACACAATAAGGGTTACTATTTCAAATTTTTGACTTTTAACCCCCCCCCCCTCCCCTTAACCGAATAAGAATATGACAAAATATTCTTGGGAGTTATGGTTTTCTAAATCATAATTAATGCAGATTAAACAAATTGTTCAATGTTTCCGTATCTTAAAATTAATACACATGTAATTGTATGTTGAATACAATACGTAGACAAAATAGAAAAATCCGAACTTCTTGGGTCCGCCATTTTGGATTGCCATTGGCAAATTATACATGACCAATCAAAACAAGAACAATTATACAAAAATAATCCACAATGTCACTCAACAAAAACAAAAACAAAAAAACTAGTGAACATTAAACAGAAATTAAACAAAAACTAGTACATAAAAGCTAACAATCAATAGTTATAATACTCGACTAACATTCGTCTGTATTTGTACGCTCTAACATGATAATTAAACAAACTATTCCAATTTATACCATTCAAATAAATTCTTTATAATCTTTCATACTAAGTGTTTCTGAACCAAAAATGTAATTCTTATCTCTTTAAATATTGGACACACACCAACATAATGGTATGTATCCTCAATTTCTAACCTGTTACACAGTGAACACAAATGAGACTCTTTGGGCCGGTCAACCCTAAAATTTAAATTTAAAGCTTGCCCTCTTAACTTAAAAATTGTAGAAACGAAATAAATACTACAACCGTCTGTCATGTAATTCCTCTTTCCTAAATCAAAATCTAACTCTTTATACATACCATGATAAACAGAATTACAAGCTTTTTGCAATAAATTATGTTTTAAATCAGTCTTAATAACATTCAATAGGTTTTCTATAGCAGCCATTTCACTATTTTCTTCTAAGTATTGAAAAGAATCAAGGTTAAGTGTCTTGACATTGTTATACCAGAATATATTTTTATTAATAATTTCATTTGCAAGCAATTTTGGCAGCCTATGATCATTTAATTTCTGTAACACTTTCTGTATATACTTGAAATGTAATGAAATAGTATATGAAAACAATTGACTCTCTCCCATCTCAGAGTGTATTATAAAATCAGGCGTATTTTTTGGTAACATAAGCAGCTTTTTAATAAAAAATTTATAAAATGTTTCAACTATTTGAGATTGCATATAACCCCATACATAAGGGTTACTATTTTAAATATTTGACTTGCAACCCCCCCCCCCCCCCACCCTCCTTTAACCGAATAAGGGTCAAATTCATTCATACCCCTAAAAGGTGCAGAGTTTGCTCAATATAACTTCCTGAAAATTTGGAGTTGATAAGATTTAAAATTACGAAGGTATTGTGTAACTTGTGCATCACCTGTATATGCTGACTTTAATCGAGGATCAGTTACACTTTCTTTAGAGAACTTGCCTCAATGTCAGCCGAAGCTACAAAATAGGATTTGCAGAACAGTTACACAAAGTGTCATTATATATTTAAATCTGACCCTCTGAATATTTCATCCTGTAACTATACCAACTTTTACTTGAACAAGTATTACATAATAGATGGGATATTGGAGCAGTTTAATCTCATACTCTCATACGGGCTTTACAAATACTGGAAATACATTTCGTTGCAGAAATATCTATTCACTGTTATAAATTGGAAAATGTATATGTTTTTGTGTTACAATTTAACTTAAAATATACCTATCATAATTTAATAAAACATTTTGCTAACGTGTTAAACACTTTATCCCTAGTAAACATGATAGATTATAATTACCACCATGTTTTAAACGAGGATAGTAAAATAATTAAATGTATAAAGCTTTATTGAAATTTCCCATTTATTTGTTTACTACTCTGGTTACACCGTTTAAAATAAACCATAACATTCAGCTTAAGAAATGTATACAAGGAATAATCCATGACATCATATTATGACTATCTATAAGTTTCCTACAGGTTTATATTTTGTGAAGTTTCAATAAAACTATATTTGCAAGAAATAACAAGAAGTTCTATTACAACTTTTAAACACTGTCGTATCTGAAATGAGAACATCAAAACTTTATACACAAGTTAATAACTAGAAGTACTTCAACAGATAAGACACCTTGAGCTGGTCTTTGGCCTTAATTATTCGGAACTTTCAAAATGTCCGGTTGGTTCGACTCTTCGTCTTCATGTTAGACTGAATTAATTCGACTTGTCTCTAGTGACCAAACTTGTGATTATTGTTGAATTATTGTGTTATTGGGAAGTTGGAGAAAGAACTAATTTCAATGTTAATTAGAAACTTCTGTTCTGATTAATATTTGGTTAAGTTGAATATTGTTGACAAACACCGATTAAAATTTCACTATGCTTATTAAAAAGTATTTTGTAGTTTCAAACATTCAATGTATTCGTACTTTTAAGGTGAATTTTTGTTAACATCCTGAATATGCCACCTTTTTAGCCGAATTTTGAAAGACACTCAGACACCTCCAGACCTCAGGCACTTGACCAATCTTGGAAACGGTTGGTCGGAGGAGGGCAAAACTTTGTTTCTTTACGTTCAGACCATTTAGACCTTTAATTCAGACCAAAATTCATTAATTTATATAGCCTATATTTACATATATTATGTTTTATTCCCGGATTGATAAGTGTTAGTAAATATGCTACAAAATTGCCGATATTTTGGTGAAAGGGTCCTAAGTATAATTCTTCAGTTACACATTTTTTCGTTTTTCTACCCGATTCAAAATTGCGAAATTAGACTTTTTAATCGTTTTTGGGTAGATATTTGAGGGGTATATAAGTATGTCTCCCCCCCCCTGATAAGTGGTAGTAAATATGCTTCAAAATACTATAATACTGTGCAAAGGTATTTTTGATACAGTTTCCGGAACAAGGAACAAAATGTACAGAAAGCTCTCGATAAATGATTTCCCCAATAAGAATATTCGGCTGTAGTAATGTGACAGTGCTGTTTACGCTTTTTTTAAATATCCTGTAGATAAAGGATTTAAATTTCTACAAAAATGTTGTTTGGGCAATGTTTTAAATTATAATTTGAACTAGAAAGATATTAAGGTATTTATGTTTTTTACATTTCATATATGCTGTATATTCTGCACTGTAGAACAAATGGAAAAAGAGTAACTCAGTGGTTAAAAGTGCTCGTCCTGTTTGATACTGTTTGGTTCAAGTTTAGTTACTGTAATTCGGTTTACATCCCCTGCACGCTGCTCCCCAGTCCGTTAAACTTACTAGGATAAAGATGTAAAGTTAATTCTATAAAATTTAGTCATTAAGTAAATTTAAATTATAGTTTAAACTGTATATTTAGATTAAAGTACGTTTATAGCTATTACGTGTAGTTACTAAATGGAAGTTCAAAAGTCTCTTTAATAAATTTTCACAATATATGTTCCTTGACAAATCTTGGAGAGAGTTTACAAATAAGTTGAAATAATAACTTACTTTTATATCATTACAGAATTTAAATATAAAAAGTTAGTTTACTCATACAATTATATAGCTTATGTGAAATTATGAATGTGTTATATACTGATACATTAGACATGAGCACCAGAAGCTACTATCATTTCTAAAAATATAATCTGATAATTACAATATAAGCGTGGGCAATCTTCCTGTTTTGTGGGTTATTTTGTCCAAAGTTGTTTTACGTTAAATTTATTAGGCTTCATGTATAAATCTTAACCATGAATCAACGTTTTTAGAAATAGGTACAACAAGTTCCACAGCTGTGGACCCTCTCTCATTCACTCTACTGTAATTTCTCTAGGGGAAAGTCATTCATGTTCTAATAAAAATGCTAAAAAATGCTTAGTTACAATGTCACTCTAATGATTTACTTCTGCCAAGGGCATATAACAGCAACATCTTGTTAAAGTTGTGTGTCGAAGAAAACAGAAATATTGTTCGTGAAATTTTTGTGTTTTGGAGGGCCGATCCGTGGTGATCCGATTCGTAGTCGTACGATTATATATCCTGAAACTACTGTAGAAGTCCATATTGTACGTTATACCTCGTAGGATGCTTGCCTGTATTAGCTCATTAGCCACAATACATCCCAGTCATCACTCATCCAACTTATTATTCTGTTCATTTCACTCAGTATCATCAGAATAACCATGGAAAGAACTTTCAGCTTAAAACATTAACAATCTCTCACGTTTAATTATTTTGCGATATGGTTACTGACACTGACACGCAATGCATGGCTACACTGGATTCCACAGAGCGCCCATAAGCCATGTTATTCATACGAGTCTCAGAGGTAATAGCTAACTAAAAATCATCAACTCCCATGCACAGTTGACGCAACCCACATGACTATAAGTGTGATGTTCCTTGTAATTGTAGTAGCATGACTATTCTCTCCCGTAAGATCTGTACTGCACGGTGAACGTGGAATCGAGTGTAGATGAAGATAGGTCGTCAGAGTATAAACCTGTCCTCTACACCCAGGAACTAGGGCGAGCATCTTTTCCGCAAAACATCATCTGTCATGAAAATACGTCAGTTGATACAATGTAGATGGTGAACTTAAATTATTTAGGAATTACTTTTTTCTATAATTTCCTTTAAACGTATCACACTCGTTTTTCGGTAGGCCTAGTCCTTGTTCGGCATCGACCTGCGCTGTTCGTTAGATTTCAGTCGAGCGTAATGAGTTTATTAGGTGGCTTGTTGGTTTTATCAGTGGCTTTTCTGTAATTTATTGATGGGGAAGTCCAGGGAACATGAGCAATATCTGATCGTTGTTGCCTACTAGTGATGTACCGATCTTCTTTTTCGGCCTGATGTTGGTCTAGAGAAGAGGCAACGAAGGCTGAAGAATGTAACACAATGGAAAATGATATTTTGTAATCGATGTTAAACATTTTAATGAGTCGAACTTTTTAACTTTGCACACAATTTGTTAGACACCATAACGGGATATTTATTTGAGGTAACCCTCCGCCTAGTTTGTAAGAATTTCTTCCGCAGAATTTTATTGTCTTTTTCATTCTCATGATGATTTCTACCGCCATTACGGTAAGGGTGCTTGATATATCATACGGAGCCAAAATACTGTAAACTATCATTTGTTCTAATAAGTAAATTTAAAAAATAATTTTCCCACAAAACAGCACTCAAATTAAAAAACGGAATAAATATACTTTGCTATTTAATGTTATTAAAAAATGATATTTACTTTTCAGTTAAAAATTGAATCAAATGTTAATAAATTGTTTCCTAAACATCCCTTTACACTAATTAAATTAAACACTCCTATAACTTAGACACAATGAGTTAATAGCCAAAGTAAAACATTTTTAGCTAAATTTTCTACGTCGCTGACTATTACAGCTCCGAATAGGTGCGCTCTCTTGACTCCGTTAATTACATCAAATCGAGTGTTTCAGACACAATTTTAATTAATTTTATTTTCAAACAAAACAACTTTAATTGAATCACGCAGTAATTTAATGATAAGCAATTAAATAAGAATGCAATCGTGTGTAAATTGTTGAACCTAGTTTGCTTTACATTGGTTCAAGTTGTTTTATAATTTGGCACTGTTTTCATATCACAGGAAATAATATTTCAGCTTGAAACTTACTCGTGATTTTCCTGTACAGGTAATTAATATAGGCAATGTTAATTAAATATACATTTACATCAAAACTCCTAGGGGTTTTAACTTGTGTTGAATTGTATACAAATATCGGAAATGAATAAATAGCATTACTTTTGAGTAGCATACATTAATTCCTTAATTTTGTATAGACAGAAAAATCACAAACCATTATGTTTCACTTCGTTTTCTAAGTCTGCAAATATTATTTTAGATGTAATAACAATTTGATACTGTTCGAAAATTACTTTAATGAATTTAGTCCATAAATAGCATAAACAAATTAGTTCACTGAACAGGAAATTAGTAAGGCGTATTATTTCAGTTAAACAATAAAAATATCCAGTCCCTTTTAAAATGTCTTTTCTGTATCTTCCAAACACTTTCAAGTTAAAAGATCGAAATCATAATATACCTCAGTAAAAAGCTCACCAATGCAAATAATATAGGTTCGTTAAAATAACTGTTTTTGAAATATATCAGATTCAATTTTCTAATTTTAGACAAAGGCATAATATATTAGCATCAAAAATTATTTTACAAATGTATTTATTACAAAAAAAAAAAAATGCATATAAAATATCTTTAAAAATTAAATTTGAAAAAAAACTTATTAGTTCACAGATCTTTCTAAAATAATTTCACAGATAATAACTTCATTACTAATTTAGTATGTTTATCCTTCCTTTGAAATCTTTACCATTCAGACTTATATAATAACAGGTTAAATTGTTACACAGTTTAAAACCCGAATATTGGGGACATTTTTCTAATACTTTTAAAATAGGAAAACAGGTGATAGTATATTCGCTGGTGACTACAGGGAATTTGTTTTTGCTGTTTTGCACTCTGATCTGAAGGTTCGACAGTCCTGAAAGATTTTTATAAGAAATTTTAGGCTTTGAGTTATTTATGGTTCTAATTATTCTCTTCTGTATTATAAAAACTACATCAACCTTTCGAGCAGGAAGAATGATACATATCTTAACACCGATTAAACATAAAAATGTGATAACCTAACATGTCTCAATGCAACACTATCTTTTAAATGAGATAATACAAGATTGGTTTAATTTTTGTATTTACTTTCCAGTTGAAACTCTTATCCAACAGAACTCACAAAAACATAAGATTTAATCATATTTAAAGTTTTACCTGTTTAATAACCACAATGTCTAATTTTAGTTTTGAAAATGTTTATTTTCAACCCATTTGACTATGGGTTGAACAACAACAAAAACAAATTTAATGTAATTTGTAAGTAATTTAAAGTAAGTATCTGTGATGGAAACAATTAACTACTAATACGTGTTTTTGTAGTTGGTCTTCATTTTTTTTTTAAATCGCTGTTTATAGCGTTTGATAAATCATGAATAAATAATTGTAACAATAGTAACGGCCCCAATAGGGGTTCTTGAGCTACCCTAAGTGTGATATTTTTTTTCAGTCAGAAACATACTTCATAATATTATGTTTATAATAATTTATTGTTCTTTATTAAAAAAGTGTGATCTGGGAGAAACAACTGTCTGCTACTCCAAAGTTTCCAAACTTTGACAACGGTACAGAATGATTCACACAATCAAAGGTGTTTGGACAAGTCGCAAAACATCCTTACGGTAGCTCATGAGATCCACTCGCTTCATTTGTAATCTGTATAAATGTAGTCCCTGAACTATAGTTTCTTATATCAGATTGTATCAATAAGATATTTAATTAATCTAAAATGAACATATTGTTTTTAAATAATAAGAGAATTATTTTTCAGGAATACGAAACCCATAGCATGGATGGTTGAACGAATGAGGCAGATAAAATGGAATTGAACAAATAAATAATGGCTCCCATTGTGTATGTATGTTTTTAGGACATTATTTCTGTGAAAAAATATAATGTAGGAAGTTTCGAGAGAAACCCTCGTCAGGAAAACCTTATTAGGACAAACAACAGCAAACATAAACCTATGACTCTGTTTTAATGAACCTAAATTAACAAGAAACCCATTCTAGAAATCACATCATACAAAGCGCTGAGATAATTAAACATGGCAATATTACACATCTAACCAAAGACCGCAAAATGGGTAAGCTCGGTGAATTACGGAATTAAACAAATAAATAATGGTTCCCATTGTGTATGTATGTTATTTTTTTTTGACATTATTTCTAGTAAGAATTCCACAACAAAAATTATATTTTGACAAAATCAATATTTTATATGCTAAATTTTTTTAATTTTTCAAAGGATATACAGGACAGTAACTAAAAAAAAAATTATTAATTTGTCCTTCTCAATACAAACATATGAACATCGTAAACTTTTTTTTTTATTGTAATATATGATTTAAACTATGCGAAATTTCTTCGTTCCAAAGAAATAAACTGTGTTACAAGACATAGAAACAAAAAGGTATTCTAGAAGTAATATTTTTTATAAACAATGTCGGATTTGACAGCTAGTATTTAAAATGAATAAAAATATAAGTGGCTCGGTGTGGTGCATATCGATTGACTGAAATTATAAAGGTACATATCAATTACCAATACAGTGAAAACATGAGTATATTTAAATAAACAACATTTAATAATGAGTACTCATGTTAATATGATTACTCATATGAGTAATATTAAGTAGTATGTGCACTCATTTTATATTTAACTTTATATGAGTACATTTAATTTGATGCAACATTCAAACAGTGCCAAATTATAAAATCATAAAAGCCAATGTAAAACAAACTAGGCCCAACGATTTACACTCGTTTGCATTTTGATTTATTTGGTTGCCATTAAATTACGTCATGATTTAATTAAAGTTGTTTAATTTGAAAATCAAATTAATTAAAACCGTGTCTCAATCACTCGAGTTAATGTAATTAACGGAATAAAGAGAGCGCACCGATTCGGGGTTGTAAAAGTTTGCGACGTAGAAAACTGTAACTTTAAACAGAGGTGAAATCACTGGGCTATTAATTGTTTTACAGTTTTCAATTTATTAAGTAAATTAAGTGTTTCGTGGAGTTACTATGAAGAAATATAAACCAAAATATATAAATATATATATTGATGGACATTTTGTTAAAAAATTTTAACAGGTTCACTGCCAAGACTTTATTTATGTTTCTGGCCACAAGTGATATTGAGAGAAAAATAAGTCTCTCAAGAAAAAATTGCCAGAAGCGTTATTGAGAGATAAATCTGTCTCTCGCAGCAAACTAATTTTAAAACGCTGAGAGATAAATCTAATACTCAATGTTATTTACAAGTTGTTATATCATATTATAGAGGAAATTTTGCAGTTTTTGAAGGTGTTCTTAGCATTTTTGAAGCGTTTTTCGTTTAAAAGATATAAGCCAATATAAAGTATTATAATTTTGTACGTTTCCCACGTATAAATCTTCATAGTTATTGCCTAATAATATTTTATATTATTCCAAATAATTATCATAAATTGAGGTTATACAGTTGGCAGTGGTTTTTGTAACAT
Source organism: Philaenus spumarius (assembly GCA_018207615.1). Taxonomy (NCBI): domain Eukaryota; kingdom Metazoa; phylum Arthropoda; class Insecta; order Hemiptera; family Aphrophoridae; genus Philaenus; species Philaenus spumarius. The sequence goes on from JAGFPH010000006.1 coordinate 1,422,222, forward strand.
GTGACACTTTAGTAGTAGGCCTATCACATGTTTACATATTATACATATTGTAAATCTAGAAATGCTCTGTAATAATTTGTCTTTCAATTTGTGAGTTTTTTTTTGATAATAGTTTTATGAAAATAACTTGATGTAACTAAAATATTAAAGTTTTGTATATTTAGTTTTGAATTTGACTAAGTATAATTTGTAGTTGCAATTAGAAATGGATGAAGACAAAATTCCTGATTATTTATAATTTAAGCTTCCAGCCCAAAATAATCCCCAGTGCCATGAGATATATATTTATCTCTCAGTAATTTTTAGGCAAAAAGAAGTAATTTTAAAGCAAAAACAAAATTTTCAGTAATTATTGTATTTAGTTTATACATATTTTCAATAAAATAAAATAAAATTTTTTGACCGTTTGAAAATTTTTTTGTCTGATCAGAGTAATATAATCCAGGCGAGAGATAAAAATGTCTCTCATGGCACTCAACCTGTTAAATGTTTAAGTGTTAAAGGAAATATAATTTTTTTAATAAATTAAAGCCCAGACATTTTATTCTGACATTCTTTTTTAAGTACTGATGCACAATGGTGACAACTATTTTTCATTGTTTACTTATCACAAATATAGAAGCCAAAGTTCATGTTCCAAGCGGAAACGCTCCTTTCATGTGTAATACGAATATAGTGAAACAAACTGAACGGCAAAAGCAATGAAATTAAAAACATGACTGGAAAAGTCACTAGTCACCAACGAAAGATCATTCGCTACGAAGAACAATGTAGGGAATGTGGAAGAGGCTGGTATCATCCGAGTTGTAATTGAAGGTAAATTATTATACTGATTCTTCTCATTGCAGGGAAACAGGACTACTAAATTCATTTACCACACCAAATATAAGCATTTCAATATACAATGACTACAGGCATAATTTTGTTCTCAATTTAGTAATTTCGCTTCCTCACAAATAACTTTATTCAACAACTTGATACTATAATGCACATCTAATACCATCGTGGTAACAAGATGTTGGTTGTCTTTATACCCCTTGACACATGCAACACATGAGAGTTATATGATAACTAAGTATTTTATCAGCAAATTATTGACATTTCCCCAAGAGAAATTACAGTCATGTGTGTGTATGTGATGGTATGTGCATGAGAGAGATAGAGAGAGAGAAATCAACAGCTTTGGAGCATACTATACCCATATCTTAAAACATTGAAAACTACTTTTATTTTATAGAAGTTGTCTATTAAGATAATTTGTATTAAACCGAACCAATTATGGTCGATAAACCAGAATAAACAAAGATTTATATTATAATATACAATAATATTATATTTTAATAATTTTGTCAATATTTTTCAATGTTTTTAATGCAATAGTTTTAATGTTTAACAATATGAAATTATGTTATAGGGCAATTAATTTGTTTTAGTTAGTTTTACTAAACAATACGCAACTTACCAACTACTAATTGGTACAGAAGTTTATAATTAATTAATATTCTGGATGTTTCTTTCACCAACTTCCTGTAAACCTAATAATCCACAATCGTCACAAGTTTGGTCACGCGAGACAAGTCTGAATTATTCAGTCTATTATGAAGATGAAGATTCGAACTGACCGGACATTTTGCAAGTTCTGACTAATTAAGTGCAAAGCGCAGCTCAAGGGGTCTTACTAGTTGAAGTACTTCTAGTTAATAACTTTTATATTTAGTTCGTATTTTGTAATGACCTATAGGATCGTTTTTAAAAGCTGTGATAGAACTGCTTTTCTAATAGCAACTTTATCAGCGTTTGTTCGGCGTAGTAGTTTCAGTATGAAATATTCAGACGGTCGGATTTTAACAGGTAACGACACTTTGTGATGATGCAAATCCGATTCTGTAGCTTTGGTAATATTTATTGGAGTACTTTTTGTAAGTTCTGAAAATAAACTGTGAACATGAGCTCATCCGTCGTATCATCTGTGTTCTGTTAGAGAAAACAAAATATATATTTAAAACCATTATTCATTTAATTTATTAAAAAGCGTTACTAAGTTCGTATGAACAACACTACTGTTCGTGATTTCCCCTGGGTGCATTATTCATAGTTAATACAGGTTTCAGAGATTTAATGGAACCATTATAAATTTGTCATGACTGATCGTCCGTAACAGCTTATCAGCAGGAGAATTTTAGTTTCAATGTGAGAATACAGACATAGTGGCGTACAAAGGGGTTGAAATAATTATTTCTTCAGTGGATTTACATTCAGCTCGTTATAAAGAGAATGAGTAAGTAGATGGAAGTGATGTTCAAATAGTGATTAATTCTGCGCATTTGAATTTTTCATCGTAAAAGCGTCATAGAAAATGTATTTTAAAACAACTTTTTTTAAACATTTTTAAACAGAAATTATACATAAGGATTTCTAAATGATTCGTCAATACAGTTTGCTACGAAATTATTCATTGTATTTATTGGCTAAAAATGTTGATTAAAATGTTCGTGGAACCCTCCACGATTATAATTCAGGGTTACCGAAGATTAAACTCAGGTCTCTCACTTTTAAGTTGGAGAGTATTGGGCACTTTCTGCAACCACTTCGGTAGGGGCCAAACAGTTAAACAAAAACGAAGATGCCTGACGACTATTCGACTGTCAAGATAATGAACTATAGTCTGTAGTATGCTAGGTCACTCCACAAAATAAGTAACTTAAACAGAATCGACATCCCTTTGTAAACTCACTTTATAAAATACATAGCTTTGAAGGTATGATAAAAAAGAAAATAAGTAGTATCAGCTAATGCATATAATTTTAAATACTATTACTGTACATTCAAACATAGTAACTGGAAACTTATTTAATCATATATATAAACCGGTAACACATATGATTGATAGTTAATTCTAGGAAGGATGTTTTACTTATAGATAATCTATACTTATAAAATCCAAATACCATTGACTCATTAACTCATTGACTCATCACAGTTTCTCCAAAATTACGAGGCCTAAAAACATGAAATTTGGCACTAATAATCTTTATAGGCTCTAGACGCGAACTAAGAAAGGGTTTCCGAAAATTTGAAATTTTAAGGGGGTTTTAGGGGGGGTCAAAGTTACTAAATCACGATTTATCAAAACCTATCGAACGGATTGGAATGAAATTTGATATGTAGGTTCCTCTAGGGCCATAGATGCTCGCTAAGAAAGGGTTTCAAAAAATTCGAAATTTTAGGGGGTTTGGGGGGATCAAAGTTACAAAATCACGATTTCTCTAAAACCATCCAACGGATTGGAATGAAATTTGGTATGTAGCTTCTTCTAGGGCCATAGGTGCTCGCTAAGAAAGGTTTTCAAAAAATTCGAAATTTTAGGGGAGGTTTGGGGGGTCAAAGTTACTACAAAAAACCATCGAACGGATTGGAATGAAATTTGGTATGTAGCTTCCTCTAGGGCCCTAGTTACTCGCTAAGAAAGGGCTTTTAAAAAAAAATCGAAATTTTAGAAGGGTTTGGGGGGTCAAAGTTACTAAAAAAAACACCGAACGGACTGGAATGAAATTTATTATGTAGCTTCATCTAGGGCCCTAGGTGCTCGCTAAGAAACAGTTTTTTTAACAAAATCTAAATTTTAGGGGAGGTTTGGGGGGTTTAAAGTTACTAAAAATCCCCATAAGAAATACGTAGTGTAATATATTTATTGATATAATATATTTTTTGTTAATATACATTTAACTTTGATTTGTCTATCCGTGCAAAGCCGGGTCGGGCCAACTAGTACAAACTAATATGCCTGCATAATTTAAGTTGGCACTATTTCATATACATAAGCGTGCAATATTAATCAAAACATATTTCGTTTAGTCATTTGTAATAATATTTCTCTGTACAATTCATATTTAATATGAGTACTCAAAATTCGAAATATGAGTAATTCCTTCTCAAATAAAATAAACATTCTAGTCTTACGGGTTATATAGAGTTTACAATCAAGAACATTTTTAAAAAATCGTCGAGTTATCAGTTTGTATTTAAGTGTGAAATACATATACACTTTTCTAGTGTATTTTTATCATTATTAAACATTTTTAAACTTTTTATAACAACAGTTCATATAATTTAGTAAAAACGTGATAAAAAAGTAATTTATCTATCGTGTTTCAAAAAGCAAATCAATTTAAAACCATCCGCTTACATTTCCTAAAATATGTTTGCATCACTTAAATTGAATACAAATTAAGTATTTTATATCAAATGAAAACTTATTAAATAAAAAGGATTTTGTGTAATTTAAATGCCACTTTAGTGAACTATTAGCTAAGCGTTTTACAAATATAAGTTTTGTTTTGGTAATAAACGTTTTCAAAATTGTTTAAAGCAATATCGTCATCAGGAAATGTTTTAAATTACTAAAATGGTCTTATTATGATTGAAATTGTATAACCTCTCTAAAATTACCATAAACAATCCCTCTATTATATATACAGAAATTATGTCATTCACTCAAAAACTCACACTCCAAGTATCTTTGTTCTAATTAATTGTTATTTCCGTGACAATATCAACATATAAAATATAATCTGTTTCCATTTGCTTTGCCAAGAACAAGAACAATAAAATATAAATTCAATGACTAAAAGCTGAGAAAATTAAACTTGATATGACAAAACATGTTTAAAAATGTTCAATTTCAATATCATTTAGTTTAAAAAATGTCTTAAAAGTTGTATTTAACTTAAGTAGTTTTTACTTTTACCCAAACAATTACAACAATAACTACCAATATCTCTGCATATAATAAACTTTATTCAAAAAGTAAGTCGAAACTTTATTTATTTCATTCATATTGAATAAGGTTAGGCCTAACCTAAAAATATTTTGAATGATTAAAGCTGGTGACCATAATCAGCTGTTTAATAATAATTGATGTTACCTCTGGTAACTATGGTAATATACATTGCTACATAAAAATGGTTACATCAGCCTATGTAAATTCTAGTTAAACAAATAGTAATTATGGATGCAAAATTCAGTTGTCGCACGAAATAAACATTTCTCAGGAGTTACAGTTTGTTGAGGGTGACTATAAGTAAACTTTGCACCTGTAATAAACATAAAGGTTTTTCTACAGCTAAGTTTTAAAGTAGTGTTTTAGTTTTTAAAAAGATCTGTTTACTAAACAAAATGTGTTAACACTACAATAATTTAGTTGACAAACGTTTTGCATATTCCAGATAGTTTTGTAGTTCAAATAATATGTGCCACCAAGAGCAGCACAACTTTAAGCACAACAATAAAAATGTTCAAAACATATCCTACATCAGCTGTTTACTTTGCCCCCTAGGGTATTGTTAGTTTGCGAACTGCTGCGAGTGTGCAAAAACGCACTTTGTTAAGTAGGTAGTCGCAGGAAAAATAACTTGTTTGTAATATAAACTTTTTAGACGAAATTACTTAATATATCAACTCTGTGAACAAATTGGTAAAATTCTAAAGATTTTAAGTACACAATCTTTTCTTCCTTTTATAAAATAAATTTAATAACTCATTAGCCTAATAATAATCCAGATATACAAGAATTATTTATAGCCTACATAATATGGAAATATTACACAATAACAATATTGCAAATAAACACACATGCATAGGTTATAAAAGTTATTTGGAAAACAACAAACAAATATTTGTGTCAGTAAAAACATTTTGATTTACAAAATATACCATTTATAAATCTGAGTTTATCAATTTAGTTTTATTGCCCCTTTCAAGTTACTCATCGTTAGTGTATCAATCGTTATTTACTATTAGTTGTACCTACAAAAAACCGAATAATTATCAGTAGGTGCTTGGTGAGGGGATAAACCAACATTTCTGATTTATCAAAGGCAAACTCTAACGGGAGTGACCAAAAACATGTCACTTTTTCTGTTTTTTGCCATTGTCTGGAAAACTACACGTTGGAGTTGTATCGTGACTAAACATTCAAAATAAAACCTGATATTTATGATGGCATGTAAGTGTAAAATGATGTTTAAATTCATAATAAGTAGGTAAACAGATTATATCTGAATTTAACAAAATTTATTGTTTTCTTATTTGACTATATTTGAAGTTGTCCCCTTATGATCTTATTTATTCATACTAACGCGGTTGAAAAGAAGACATTACTTTGGGGGAAACCAAACGGAAGATGAGAAGTATCACACTTTCGTATAATTTCTGCCAGATATTGCCTTAGCTTTATTAAGAATTTGTTCATCACTAGAATTATAAATAAGAAGGAAAAGTTTCGAAACGGTTTGAATAGTGTTGACTGAATGGCTTGCTTAGGTACAGCGATAAAGTTTTTGTTTTCACCCCATTCCATCGCCCTATAATTCGGTATCTTCAAGGAATAAAAAAACTTGCATTAATAAATGTTGATCAAATTGTATCACCTTTAATATTGTAAACAGTCTACTTTCAACTACAACGTATACTTTTCGAGATAATAACAAAACAGGGACATGTTTTCTGTCACTGCTACTAAAGCTGACTTCTGTTTCATAATGCCTTTTGATTTAACCGTAATTAGGCAGCTACAAATAAGTGTGCGAAGATTAAAAACAATTAATTGTATTTTTTTTTAATAACGTCACTGGTTTTAGTTTCATATATGCAGCCATTGTACAGTATTTTACAGATGCTGTCAACTATTAAGATCAAGGTCTTGTCAATTTGCTAGATTATGGTGGGTACTCAGATCCAGAGAGCCCTGCTCAGATCGGGCGTTGAGGAGTTTACCAACTTGAAAGATCAGATCCACCACCCTTCTCTTTGAGCATGTCGTTCTGCGGAATTTAAATCCAGACAAGATGCCCTTACACTAATTTGTTTTCCAACCACACAAAATTAACCAGCTTTAAGAAATACTATAATGACCCGGTAAAATTGAAGAGTAAAACATATTATCCAAAACCTAAAAGTAATTATGAGTGCTGTATACCCAAAATAAATTCGTCTCAACCAAAATGGAGTACCAAAACGGCAATAACTTTGAAATCCCTACATATTACTTTTATAATTCTTATAGTAAAACTTCAAGCCTACTATTGTTTCCATTATATAACACTATTAAGTTTTCACATTACTTTACTGTTTGTATTTACTTTACTGTTGTACTTAACTTTTAAAAACATATTTCCCGTGATGCAACAAAAACGGCACGTTTGTTTATTTTCCAGTGTTCTTGTTGAGACTAGCTTCGATCGTTGTAAAATGTTGAAACTACTGACCCGGATAACTATGCTTTACTGTTCGCTGCACTTTTTCCTAATTCAAAAGACTGGAACAAATTCGCAGAGATAGTTTTTTTTTTTTGTATGATCATTATTGTCAATTTAAATTACTACCGATGCGATATAAATTTATTATTTAAAAGTTGTGTACTTTAATAGATTATTGGATCTGTATTTTTTTCAAGCAGTAAAAGTGTTGTTACTACTTTATATTTTGTAAACGTATAAAACATTCGAAGGAAGTATATGATTCTCCAACCAAAATGCCGGACAGAGAAATACAGTTGCATAACCTAAATTCTAACTGCTCTATACATTTGTCAGGAAATTAAATAACTTTTCGAAAATGTACAAAATTTGCTTCAATAAAATAATCTCACTTTGTATAAGACATAACCGAGGGAGATACGGCAAAGGTTATAGGTCTTAAATTTTAGATCACACCAAATTTGTAGTGGCTAGCGAAATCGGTTGTTTGATAAAAACAATACCGTTTAGCCACATCAGAGATTAAATAAAAGTCTGCAGCAACTTTAAAGACACATCTACCACTTTTATGGAATTACACATTTTTAAATTGATATATTTTTTTTAATTTTCTGTCGGTTAAAGGATAAACTTTAAAGGTTTGCTAAATTTCAAGTTTCTTAGTCATCTGGAAGTGGTTAAACATTCATGTAAGTGAGTTGGTCTTGTGATATTATATAGTACGACTTGCAATAATTGTTTGCAAATGAAGTACTCAGGTTCCATTCCCACTGGGTTAGTATTATTTAACTTTTATTAAATTAAATCATCAAAGTAGAACAACAATACTGAAGACAAAAAAATATATAATAAACTTTGCCTAAAAAAAAAACGATAGAAAGAAAAAATTGGTTAAGGCAAAGCCAATATTGTCGTATCTTATGATGGACCTGTATATGTAAATAAAGAGTTCTCAACATACATAAAAACTTAAATAAAATTAATATAATATTTTATATTATATTAAATGCAAATGAACAAATTAGTCCTACATAAAGGCTACATAATTTGGTGGTGAACCAAATTTATACCACGAGTTCGTATCAAATAGCTTTTGTGGAAAATAAGTTAAAATGTATCTTGATACGTGTAAGTGGAAGTATAAATACTGTGGTGAAGTTTTGTGATCGTAATAGCAGTAGACCTTGGCAGAACTTCTCATTGATCAGCGTCTATATAATATAAAACAAAGTCTATAGTTGTTTTTGACTATGGAGTTTACATTGATTGACATTATCGTAAACTGTAGTTAGAATTGCTCCGTAAATGGACGCCAGATCCAAATAAAATATTATTGTTTGAAGAAGTATTTTTGTCAATTCGCAAAAAAAAACTATAAATAGAAAACATTAAACTTATTATGTATCATTTTGTTCGGAATAAACCAGAGAATAAGGAAAAAATTGTTAAAAGATTAAATAAAAATTGTTTCATTGAGTAGGCCTATTTTTAATATAATTGGTCAGAAAAATCTATCGATTATTTTGTTTTGTAATGAAATTAAAAATAAGAATAATAGAGCTTAGAGCTTTTAAAATACTTTATTACACTACATGTGACTATTATAAATAATAAAAAATATAGTCTTGAGGTTTAACAAACATTTTTTATTGAGTAGGCCTATTTTTAATATAATCGGTCAGAAAAATAAATCTATTATTTAGTTTTTAATTAAGTTAAAATAAGAATAATAGAGGTTAGAGCTTTTAAAATACTTTATTACACTAAATGAGATTATTATAAATAATTAAAAAAATAGTCTAGAGGTTTAACAATATTTTTTTAATGAGTAGCCCTATTTTGATTATATTAGGTCAAACAAGTAAAAAAAAAAAAAATGTTTTTTTTTTAATGAATTTAAAAGTAGTAATAACAATGATTAGGGCTTGGAAAATACCTTTTACAGTAAATATGTTTAAATAATTATGTCAAATGAATTTATTAGACCGAAAACCATAGATTCTAAACTCGTTTAGAACATAGAAATCATATTAAAACTTGTGTCGGAATGAGTCCAACAGTGGAGCGCAACGGCAAAGTAGTGATGTCGGACTGAGTTCGCCTATGGAGCGCCAAAGGTTAATGTGTCTGACAAGGTGTAAGAACCATCGAAACTGTTTGATTTCTGAGAAACCATCTTTTGTTAGTTCCTCAAGTAACATATATAAAATTCAGCTTTTATACTATAACGAAAGTATAATTGTAATTCATTATAATTTAAGGGTGTCTGACAGGGGGTTGCAACCGCACTAAGTGTCTGACAATAGACGACGTGATTTCTAATATTATTCCAAATAAAATATGTGAAAACTGAGCTTTATACTTTAACGAATTTGAGGTGCAATTTTATACACCTTTGCTACCTGTTACACGTCAAAGCCACCGTGATCCAAACTTCATAGTCGGGAATCGTTTTTACCTGTATTAGGGACATACATACAGAAACTTTCAGGTTTTTTGACATAAGGAATGCCTGATCGTCGCGGGCTCTTGGACTATAACACTCCTAATTAATAATAAACAGAAAGAGCAGACTTGTAGGATTTAGCTTATCTACCATATTTGATTATAAAAAGATTAAAAATCACATAAATTTACAAATTTTTATAACCGTTTACACCTTAATAACAAAAATATAATATTTGCTGGAAGTACAAACAAATATATAAATACACGAAATACAGGTACAACAAACACAGAGGAATTTTTAATAAACAATTTACAACTATAGCCTACACAACAAAGATTAAATCTCCTCTATACTCATATGTAAATTGAAGATTTGAAAAAATACTATTTTTATCATTAAATTTTATGTTCAATTTATAATACAGATTTGTCACTGTAAACAATGTTCCTAACATGTGCACAAATAGGAACACTGTCAAGAGGCGTACGATCAAAACTTTTAGATGGTCAGGAGTGCCGGCAGTTCAAACAATCCATCGTCAGAGACATTGAAGGCTATGCTAACACCTAGACTGTAAAGTGGAGACGACTATATTATGTAAACAAACGCATTTTTGCATGCATAGCATTTTCCACTCTTATGTGGTCAGTTTTGTTACAAACTGTTCTAACACGGCTTAGGAAACGTCACAATAAATTGTTGGCTGTACAAAGATCAAAAGATCAAAAATTAATCCGCACTATAAGTTTATTTTCTGTAAATTCTCGTACGTTTTCTGATTCTTGTAGAGAAATGTATTCGAACCTTTTTCTACAGAATTGAAGAAGAAAAGACAAAATGAAATTTTCCCACACGATAACGTACTGAAAAGTTCCCCGATGAGTTGTTGGGCTGAACAGTCTTCTGACCATCTTGAAGTTCTGTTTAGAAAAAATAGGCCTTTGCATTTGGTGACCTGTTGAAAACACGTAAACCCACGTGTTAATGCTACTATAAACGTCAGCACATGGCATAACATTCATTGGACATGGGCGGAAATTGATGTAGCAATTGTAGAGCAACCAATCAGGTAATATTCAAACATATAAATAGGATATAGAATTTTATTTTTTTCTAAATACTTTTGTAAAACTATAATCTAATACATTTTGTTCAAAAAATTAGTTTTTCTAATGACCGTAGGCCATCTGACAATAAATAGTTGATTAACAGCGTTCACATAAATAATTAAATACGATTCTTTATCTTATGCTCAATAAACTGGTCAGAGTCAGTGACGTCACCTGCTCACTAAACAATAAACACACTTATTAGCTAATCTCAAATGCATTTATAAATCTAGTTGTCCAATAAAATTTTGAAACACGATTTCGAAATGAATGACATTTTTAGTGGTCCAAACACTCTACCGGATATAACTGTTTTGGCTAAAGAAATGGTTTTATACTTGTTGCCTTGACAACCAAAATATAAGAAGATTGAGAAAATCATAATTAGTCAGCAGTAACGTACGTATCCCAGACCTGAAAGAAAATCTGACGAAATAGTGTATTGTATTCGAAATTGCAAGAAAACTATGTATTTAGGATAAATATAACTTACAGTAAATAGCATGCCAATTATTTTTCTGTTAACCATATTCTTGCAATATAACTGTGCTACAACATGCCAACTTATATTTTGTAAAGTTATCTTATAATATAAAACGTATTAATGTTTTAAGAGATTCGGAGTACACGAAGTTATATTTTCAACATTGAATATAATTTAACCTTATTTTGGTTATTTACATCTAATCACTAGTCTTATAGGAGGAATTTGGGACAGAGACATGTTGTTTCACGTAGTCACGTTTTCACACGTCACGTTTTGCAGTCGCATTACGTCGCGGTTTTGCGTGTCGATTGTTTGGAGTCTAAGATCAAACGGTGTATGTAATTCGTGTTAAGTGTCTTTATCACTCGAGAAATTATGGTGCTTCGCTTGTAGAGCACAACTTTTCTATGACCCACTGAAAATGTGTAAAATATCCCTTAAATACAAATATTCTTACAATGTAAGAATTAACAATATTTTTTTTAGAAACATTCACGAACACCAGTCCTGTCCAATCAAGAACCTATACAGTGTAAAACATTTGAAAATTGTATTAGTGCTTATACAAGTATAAAATGTCACACATAGAGACTATGGTAGAGGTTTAATTAAACTTAAATATTACTTTAGTTTTAAATAATAAACAAACCTAACATAACCTAAGCTGCACTAACACCTGTCCAATTAAGAAACTACAAGGCGTAAACGATTTAAACTCTACTAGTAGTTATCAAAGTATAGAATGTCTAACAGAGTTCCTTTTTGTTGAGTTTTAAATAAACTTAAATAAATCTTTAGTTTTAAATAATAAACAAACCTAACTTAACCTAACCTGCACTAACACCTGTCAAACTATATGGCGTAAACTATTTGAAAATTGTATTAGTAGTTATCAAAGTATAGAATGTCTAACAGAGTTCCTTTAAATAAACTGAAATATTAGTTTAGTTTTAAATAATAAACAAACCTAACCTAATCTGCACCAACACCCGTCCAATCAAGAAACTATACAGCGTAAACAATTTAAAAACTGTTTTAGCAGTTATCAAAGTATAGAATGTCTAACAGAGTTACTTCATGTAGAGTTTTAAATAAACTTAAATATTACTTTAAATAATAAACAAAACAAACCTAACAAAACCTAGCCTGCACTAACACTTGTCCAATCAAGAAACTATACGGCGTAAACCATTTGAAAATTTTATTAGTAGTTATCAAAGTATAGAATGTCACACAGAGCGACTTTATAATATAGAGAATTTAATTCAACTTAAACATTGCTTCAGTTTTATAAACAAACCTAACCTAAACTAACCTAATCTGCACTATCACCTGTAAAATCAAGAAACTATTCAGCGTAAACCATTTGGAAACTGTATTAGTAGTTATGAAAGTATAAAATGTCTAACAGAGTTACTTTATGTAGAGTTTTAAATAAACTTAAATATTATTTTAGTTTTAAATAATAAACAAACCAAACCAAACCTAACCTATATTAATAAAACAAATTTATTAATGTTTATCAAAGTATGAAATGTTAGACACATAGACTTTATGTAGATGTATAATTAAACTTAAACATTCCATCAGTTTTAAATAATAAACAAACCTAACCTAACAAAGATGGAACCATTTCTATTGACAAAATACAAAGCCATATTCCGTACAATCATCATTGCAACCTCATTCATACCACTTAAGTAGGGCGAACTAAGTTATTGTATTGAAGCACTGCTGATGACTTGCTTTGCATGTAGCAATACTACAATAACTACTTTATCGAATTGTATACAAATGTATACTTTAAATTTTATATTGTAAAACATATTATTAGATCCGTATAAAGTGAGTTAATTTGATCCTAGTATCACAAAAATAACACAGTTTTACGCTTCTATGTTTTAACTATGCTAAGCAGTAATATTTAACTAAATTAAATGTTCGTTTGAAATTGAGAACAATAGGTAC